>BRDA01032297.1:0-23187 GCA_036984385.1 Crenuchus spilurus | reverse complement strand
TCCTATTCTAGTGATTAATAGTGTTTATTGAGGTTGTTTATGGACTACTATCTCATATTCTAGTGATTAATGGTGTCTATTGAGGTTGTTTATGGCCTAATATCTCATATTCTAGTGATTAATAGTGTTTACTGATGTTGTTTATGGACTAATATCTACTATTCTAGTGATTAATAGTGTTTATTGAGGTTTGTTTATGGAGTAATATCTCATTCTAGTGATTAATAGTGTTTATTGAGGTTGTTTATGGACTAATGTCTCCAATTCTAGTGATTAATAGTGTTTATTGAGGTTGTATATGGACTAAAATCTACTATTCTAGTGATTAATAGTGTTTATTGAGGTTGTTTATGGACTAATATCTCCTATTCTAGTGATTAATAGTGTTTATTGAGGATGTTTATGGACTAATATCTCCTATTCTAGTGATTAATAGTGTTTATTGAGGTTGTTTATAGACAAATATCTCTTATTCTAGTGATTAATAGTGTCTATTGAGGTTGTTTATAGACTAATATCTCATATTCTAGTGATTAATAGTGTTTATTGAGGTTGTTTATGGACTACTATCTCATATTCTAGTGATAAATGGTGTCTATTGAGGTTGTTTATGTTCTATCTCCTATTATAGTGATTGATAGTGTTTATTGAGGTTGTTTATAGACAAATATCTCCTATTCTAGTGATTAATAGTGTTTATTGAGGTTTTTTATGGACTAATATCTCCTATTCTAGTGATTAATAATTTATTGAGGTTGTTTATGAACTAATATCTCCTATTCTAGTGATTAATAGTGTTTATTGAGGTTGTTTATGGACTAATATCTCCTATTCTAGTGATTAATAGTGTTTATTGAGGATGTTTATGGACTAATATCTCATATTCTAGTGATTCATAGTGTTTATTGAGGTTGTTTATGTTCTAATATCTCCTATTATAGTGATTAATAGTGTTTATTGAGGTTGTTTATAGACAAATATCTCCTATTCTAGTGATTAATAGTGTTTATTGAGCTTTTTATGGACTAATATCTCCTATTCTAGTGATTAATAGTGTATTTTGATGTTTATTGACTAATATTTCCTATTCTAGTGATTTTTAATGTTAATTGTGGATGTTTATAGACTAATATCCTCCATTGTAATGTTTACACAAAATTCTTATGTACCATGATGCAGTAGTGTATAACTTAAAATGACTTGTTAAATGCGACCACCTCCACCACCACAACCACTACCACTAATACTAATAAATAATAAATAAATAATAATAATAATATCAATAATAGTATATAGCCATTTTATATACATATATTGTTATTGTATAGATAGAAAAATTGTGATATACATTCGAGTTACTTAAATAAACTGATGAATCTGAAGATCAATATGAAAAAAACTGCATTGATGAAAAAAAGATTTAGATTTTTGTGCACCTACAATTTGTGAGGAGTAGCATAAATAACCTAAGTAATGAAGGGTAAGTACAACCCCTGGGGCAGTTTAATGGCGTGTAATTAAATTAATTGCATGGGTTTTACTTTTTATTGGCTCATTCTTTCCCAGGTTCTTTCTACAAAAAGATCGATATTATCTGAAATCTCTGGCAATTACGTGTTTGAGCTCAAAGTAAGGCTTCGATTTCGAGCGTGTTTCCTCTGTGGAGAGCAGCCAAGTGGTCCTGCAGTGAGGTGCTATTCAAACAGGAAGTGACACAGGAATCCTCCATTTCCACACACTGGCCTGCTCTCTCTGAGCTTACTGCCTCTGACCAATTTGTGCTTCCATATATCTCCACAGTTCATCAATATCCATCTCCACAGAACTGAGAACTCCTTTACGATGCTTTTGTATAAGGCCATTGTAATGCTGCCGTTTTGCTTTACTCATGCAGAGAGGTGATTTGCTCCCGTGGGATCCAATTGCACCATTTGCAGTACATAAATTTGAGCCCATTGGCTAATAAAGGTTCTGCTTTCCTCTTCTTTGTATTCAGCGGGGATTTTCTCAAAGAAGCAAGGACCACGAATCCAATGTGTGCTGCCTTTAGCTGAAGAGAACAACACTCATTAAGCTATTTATAGTTTGCCGTTATTCATATTATATTGATAGTGTATCGCCTGTTCATTTTAGCATAGCTTAGCTCATCTATGTTGTAATTAGGGTGTTCACACAAAGTTAAAAATGAGTTATTAAAATGTAAGATTCCCTGTTTTCTTACGGGCTTAGTAATGCATAAAAAAATACTAAACAGCAGAAAAGTGCCAAACAGTTAATTTTGGACACACCTTATGGACATTCAGTGGTTGTTCATTATTTAAAATGTTCTGCATTGTAGATTAATACTAAAGTCATCCAGACTATGAATAAACACATCTGTAATTATTTAGTAAACAAACAGTCTTAAACAAACCAGAATATGTTTATATTTGACATTCTTCACAGTAGGCACCTCTTGCTTAGATGCAGCTTTCTTGGCATTTTCTCAGTCAGCTTTATGAGGTAGTCACCTGGAATGACTTTCAGTTAACAGCTGTGTCTTGTCAAGAGCTCATGACTTGCATTTCTTGCCTCTTAATGTGTTTGAGACATCAGTTGTGTGTCTACTTTGAAGTAAAATCTAAAACATGTTTTGGTATGTTTAACACTTTTAAGTTTACTACATGATTCTTTATGTGTTCATTCATAGTCTGGAGGACTTCAGTATTCATTTATAATGTAGGAACAAATAAATAAATAAAAAAAAACACTGAATGCGAAAGTGTCCAAACTTTTGACTGGTACTGTATATAACTGGTATTTTGGACCATGCAATAATTTTTTCACTGTTAGTAAGACCTCATCACAGTGCATTGTGGTATACATGGGAAATTCTAGCTCTTATAAAATGCATATTTTTGATGCATTGTGGGTATTTGATAGTATGGAGGGAAATGTACCACTGTGATTTCAAATACAACAAAATGGCAGATGCACTATCTAGTGCACTATTTCTGTAATAAGGGAGAGATTCTGAACGCAGCTCTAGACTAGGATGCTTTTACCATAGACTTCCAGTGTGATTGTGATGCTAATAGGATTCAGAGCTAAAGTGTGAATTACCATACTATCACACAAATGTATTCTTTTGGGCACATACTTTATTCAAGGTGACATTGGCTTCTCTACATTGCAGTCTGACAATATGCTGAATGAGATTTAATAGGATTCATTCAACTTACCATTTATCACAAGGGTTAAATAAACACGCAGCAATTCAAACGTGACACATGTTCTACATGAAAACAAAAGGCAGGACGCTCCTTTGCATATTCCCTGACACCTATGGGCTAAAAGAAGAGACGTTATTTAAATAAGTGCTGGCTTACCTCACCCACTGACCTCCTGTAAATATTATTTATGACCCAAAACACATCTTTTTAATTCCAGATATGTATTTTTAGGGATATCCGAGAGTCAGCACACTAATACTGAGCACAAGCCACGGGGCCATTTTTCACGCCCGCCATGAATATTCAAAAGACGTGCTTTAGAAAAGAGGAGGAAGAAAGAGAGAGGGAGAGAAAGAAAGAAGGGCGGGGTGTGTGCGAGAGAGTTAACATTAATTAATATTCGTAGCAGTAAAAATGAAAGCGAGACTGAGGCTAATTTTATGGGACAATTAATCATAGGTCTCCATAATTACACTGGGGAGTTTACAAATGATTTCTTTAAGGGCCATGGGTAAAAGGACGAGAGATAATCCTCCAGCCATCAGAAACACTGGCCTCCCCCCCAAAACTCACACACACTGCCAATATGACTTTAATTGTGCACCAGGAGATGGAGATAGAAAGAGAAATGGGTACAACAGAGAGGTAGAGAAAGAAAGAAAGAAAGGAAGTGAGAGAGAGGTGGTGGAATCTTAATTGCAGGTCTGAAGAGAGAGAAAGAGAAGGAGGGAGTGTGAGAGGGAGAGTGTGTGTGTGTGTGTGTGTGTGTGTGAAAGAGAAAGAGAGAGAGTGTGAAAGAGAGAGAGAGAGAGAGAGAGAGAGAGAGAGAGAGAGAGAGAGAGAGAAAGAGAGAGAGAGAGAGAGAGAGAGAGGGAGATATGCAGGCTGCAGCAGGTCTGGAGGCTCGGAGACCAGGTGCAGCAGAGTAAAAATAACAGGCCTCACAGGCACGGCTGCTTTAATGGGACTGTGTCACGTGACACCTACGGCATCTAGAACAGCCCTGAAACCTGCTGCTGTTGCTTTGACACGACATGAGCCTCCCTACAACAGAGCTGTTTAACACAGCGGATGTTATCACTGATGTTGCAGAAGCCTGCATTATGAAGCTCTGTAACCACTAAACGGTTTATAGAACTGTGTCCAGATATTCAGACATGCATACACTCTTAAAAGAGATGGTTCTTCAAGGGTTCTTTGGTAAAGAAAATGGTCCTATATAGAGCCACGAACACTCAAACAGCCCAAAGGGTTTGCATACTGAAAAGGTGAGGATTGCGCTATAGATGAAGGCTTTTGAAAATGGTTCTCCATATAACCAAAAAGGGTTCTTCTATAATTAGAAGCTTGACATCTTAACTACAGCAGAACTCTTTTTGGGGTATATAGAACCATTTTCAAAATGTTTCTGTACTGAACTATCTACACTTTCCTCGTCAATCTGAAGAACGTTTTCACCATGGAAAGAACCTTTACCTTTTACACAAAGGGTTCTTTGAGTGTTCATGGTTCTATATAGAACCACTTTCTTTACAAAAGAACCCTTGAATAACCATCTTTTTAAGAGTGTAGGCAAGATATAAATCATTCACCTTTGACCCTACTGATGTCATTATTATTACTCAGCACCACCAACTCCTGGCAACCATATGGAGGGTTTCCCCAGAGCATCCCAACTCTGATTTGGCTTCTGGTTTCTTAATAGCTTGTTCATAATTTCTCCGATTGTATTTATCCATCTTATTGCTGGCCACCCTCCTCCTCTTTTACCTTCAACTGTTCCAAGGTGAACTGGTTCTTCTCATAATGTGTCCAAAATAAGAGAGCTTCAGTTTGGTAATCAGGGCTTCTAGTGAAAGGTGAGATGTAATTTGGTTGATGATCCATTTTTTGTCGCCTTTGCTGTCCAAGGTTCTCTCCAACAGTTCAAAGACATCAATATTCCTTCTGTCCTGCTTTTTATTGTCCAGATTTCACATCCATAAAGAACACAGAGGAGACCAGAGTCAGAACAATTCTGATTTTTGTTTGGAAGGACAAATTGTTCTTCTTTGTTCTGCCAAGAACTAGTGCACCATATTTCCTGAGAGATGGATCCATTTTTTTTATTAATTGACCCTAGAAGGCTAAATCAGTTCACTACTTGGACATTTTCTCCATAACTGGTCATCTTCTTCTCCTTCTTCTTCTTCTTATATTTGTCAATATTTGGGATATGTTACAAGATTTGTTAAGTAATTATATGTACACAGTCATTTTAGAACATTATCACCACCCCTGGTTTGAATGAACCTGGCCTGGGACGTCACAGATGGCACGTGACAGGGTTTGCTGTATGTATAAATAAGTGAGCACACTAATCAGTTGTAGCAGAGTGTAGAACCATCATCATCTGCAAAGGATGTAATTTGACTGCCAAAAGGGCTGATAACAGGGTACCAGGTGAAGGGTGGTAGCTTGTCACAGACCACTAACTTTGTGGGATATTTTTTTAATTGTCTTAGTGAAGGTGTACCAAGGGCCATTGATGCCAGAGGGGAACAGAAGTCAACCCACCACAGTGGAAAAGTTAGCCAGTAAATAATGGACACAGCAGAAATAAGTGTTAGGGATCACCATTGAGCAAACACTGCAACATATGGACCTGTGAAGCAGATATGTGGTTAAGGTGGTCATAAATATTATGACAGAACTGTGTAGTTGAAAAAGAAGAAAGGGCAGTACTGGCATTATACTTGCCAGTGCCTTGGGCAGCGGGATTCTGTTCATGTGTTATTTGGGCATATCCGCCTCTTTCAGTAAATGAATAAACATTCAGGGCGCTCATTAAATACTACACTTATCTTGCCTAATCTAAACTGGTAATCAGGAAGTTTCAAGGAGAACTTAAAGGAAGCAATACACTGATACAAACAGAGCCAAAAAAGTTACAGCCTGTGGGAGGAAACCTACCTCATTTCCTTTACGTGTACAGAAAGTGGTATTAAGGTCTGGTTGGAAATTTAAATCATAAATATAACACCCTCTGCTGCTCATTTGTTTCTTGTAGCACAACTCATTTGTTTAAAGAAATCTGAGAAGTAGGGTTACAAGACTTCATCTCTTAATCTTTAAATCATCACACTGTTGGCTTTGGCAACACTGATAAGTCATAAATAAATAAATGTGCTTCCTACCAATTACTCAATGTTTTATTGTGTACCACTCATAGGACGTTTGAATGAATCAAGGCGTTCACATGATCACCTATAAACAAATAATCTGTCAAGAATAATTCAGGCCAACCTTTGACATTAACACCAATGCATTCTTAATATACTAGAAGCTATACTGCAAAAGTGATGTATGAGAACACTTAGAGATATTAGATTTTGTACAGAGTGGTATGTAAAATCATTATAAATCAATAAAAATCATTAGATCATGCTGATGTTCTCTGTGGCACAAGATAAGAATTATGGCACAAGACCTGAACCAAACTTTCAATATTTTCTAATAGAAAAATTGGAATTAATTTAATGTTGTGTTTTGTTGACAACTGAAGACTTGAAGGATTACAAAGGATGCAGTTAAAAAAAGAAACTGACATGTTAGGTATACTGTTAAAATGTGAAAATATGTCTGTGTTCTATCTAATGAACATTTTGTGTTTGGATTCTCTTTTTGGTTTCATTAAACCAAATACACCATTTCTTCATCTGCATCTACAACCTCACAGTTTGGGCCAACATGGACCGTGTTAATTCAGTCCAATGTCTCTCTTATTTATTCAATAGTGTAAAGTTCTGATATCCTATAAGTACCAAGAACTATTGATATAAGCAAAGGTGTCAAAAGTGTTCACATTCATTACTCAGGTAGAAGTATAGATACTAGGGTTTAAAAAGACTTTTATAGAAGCTGAAGTATCAACTTAAGCTTTTTACTCAAGTAAAAGTACAAAAGTTCTGGTTTCAAAACTACTTAAAGTATAAAAGTAAAAGTAATGCAAGGAAAACAAATGCCAACACTTAGGCTGTGCCACAGGGGCATATAGTGCACTACCCCCCCCCCCCAAATAATTTTTTTTCCAAAAGCCATAATGACTATAATGTTATATTAAAATAGTAATGTTTTATATAACATTGGGATGTACTGGCTGCCTGTTTCAGCTGCATATATGCCCTTTGAAAATTAATAGGTTTTATTAATGTAAGAGCCATTTTGCACTAAATGTATATTTAATAACAATTATATCGCTATTTTGTGTTTCATGTTCTTCTGTGTTATTTAGGAGCATTATTTTAGTATTTAGAGTAAATCCTTTATTTTTCTGGCAATCGATTGCTTTCCCTGGTTGCAAACTTACTCTGTTCTCCATTACGTTTCCCTGAGATCAGGGCAGTATTTTAAGGTAGCACAGTTTTCTTAACGTAGCCTGTTATGCTAAGCAATATTTTTTATGTATTCCTTTGTTATTCTGGTAAAAACAATACAAAATTATACAGAATTAACGAGCTTGAGGACCACACTTCATCTCTTTCTGTTGCTTTTGGAGGATATTGGATATCGCAAGCAGGAGTTACTTCAAGTGCTGCCTTAAAGCGCTGCGTTGCGGTACAGAGCTTACTGGAGAGTGACGACACACGTGACATGCAGGTACCAATAGGGTATCAGAATGGTATATAAGGTATAAGGTATGGTTTATTGTCATTGCAACAAGTACAACGAAATTGCATAAGATTGAAAATAACAGCATTAACATTGGGAAAGATAGGAGATAAAAAAACATCCTCCCAGACTGTCCCATTGTAATTGGGGCAGTTTGAGAAGTGAAAAAAGATAGAGAAAGTCCAGCTCCAGCATCGGCCATCTCGGGCCATTCGCCACAGCAGCCATTACAACGCTTATACAGCTGTATATGTTTATACTTATCCAACCACAATCAAATTCAGTCTTTCTGGATGGTGCAGTTTATCTGGACAGGATGTTTTTTAAATGACGACAAAACAAAATGAAATATGTAGAAATAACGAGGCTGTTTTTAAAATGTAAGGAGTAGAAAGTTCCAATGACTACATGAAAATGTAAGTAAGTAGAAGTAAAAAGTCATCCGAAAATAATTACTCCAAAAAAGTATAAATAACCAAAATTTCTACTTAAGTATAGTAACAAAGTATTTGTACTTCATTACTTTACACCTCTGGATAAAAGAACATACATGATTTGTTTAAATATTTTTTTTGCAATTTGCAGTGAGTCTGTTCAACTTAATTTTTCTGGTTTGCTTGTAATACTGAATTGATTTTTCAAAAATGAATGCACATTTTTCATTTAAACCCCAGCTTCTGGTCTTTTCAGCCTTTTGGGTTCCATAGTTTTACTCAAGCTGTCAAATTTACTAACAAGGACATTTTGTTCGTACTGTGCCACTTTATTAGAAAAATAAAACTGCATAACAGACTAAAATCCTCTGTAGATAATCAGCTGATTCTGTGTGACACCTGACACTGAACTGTTCAATGCTCCACATGCACTAAAGCAATCCTAAAACCTCTACAGCCATGAAGAGGTGCACCACAGAAGTGCACTGGAATTCTCCCTTATTTGAAGTGACACATAATAAAGTTGCAGTGCAGGCCATATTGGCAGCAGAGGGGCCGGTGGGGCTCAGTTATAAGCCGTGCATTACACCAGGGGCTAATTCAGCGCACGCTACAGCAGCACATCCTCTATAAAGGGAGAACGTGTTTACTGGCCGTGTTACTCCCAGCAGCCATGACAGATCACATCTGCGCCTCACTCTACCCACTCAACAAGCACACCACTGTTACAACAGCTATTCATTTCACACTGCTGGAGTCACGAGGAGGTTTAAAAAGCATTGTGTAGCCTCACAAAGACATGCATTTAAATTGGGGTTGTCACAATACTAGAATTTTCATTTTAACATTGTTACCATGTGTAGGATCATGATAACTGATTCAAATAGACACTGGCTATAAATGAAAACACTCATTAGTGCCTAATCTATTCAGCAGTTTATTGTAAGGATAATCAAAATGTAACGATAGTGAACACACTAGGCTGTGAGAACATGTGCCTGTCCACAGTGAGCGGGGAACATTTGACTTATTCAAGGGCACTTCAGTCATGACCTGCCTGGGGATAGAACCAGCAACCTTTCGGTCACAAGACCAGCTCTCTAACCATCAGGCCGTGGCTGCCCGCTGCACACTAGTTATGCACACTAGTATTATGCACACTAGTATTATGCACACTAGTAATGTGTACACAAAACACAGGTGTCTCACAAGTAAAAAAACACTCATATTAATTGAAAACACTTTGGCAGATAATTTTGGACACAATCTGTGGGAGAAGGGGGAAACCTGCTGGCCATGTCACCAACATAGGGGCCTTCTTAAATGCAGCCATCTTGGATTCACCTTCAGTTTTACCAAAAGGTGTGTGACATCAAATCAGATTTGAGCTTTGTGTCAGCAGAACTTCATTCATTATTTTTCTGGTAAAATACTCTACCAATTTAATGCATCACACATCTTCCCATTTATAAAACTGAAGATGAATCTAAAATGTTGGCATTCCAGATGGCACACAAGTTGGTGATATGGCCTAAAAAGTTTTTTCTTTCCCCCACAGCTTGCGTCTAAAATTGGATCATCGTTTGCAAAACCATTTTATATGGCCGTTTCCTTACCTTTGACATATTGTGTGTATACAGAAGTTAACAAATCATTAAAGATCAGCATCCAACTTTATAATCAGGTTTTTAAAAAAGTGGACGTTTCATGCACAGAAAAGAAGGCCAGACGAGAGTCTGTTATAGGATTTCTCATTCTGTCCCCACTGAGATACTATTCCTGTAATGTCATGGCCGACAGAAGCCAGAATGAGTGGGTGACGGACAACTATGATGTAGTGATGATCTTTTACTGCCGTTTCCCTCGGGTGCACGGCTGCTCATTAAAGACAGACTGGGACAAGGACACAGACACCACTGACCTTTCTGAGGGTCAGTGTTCAGACACAAGTCACAGTGCTGCGTGTGCAAAAGTCAAACATGTGACCAAGACAGACGGAAACACAGGACTCATTTCTTTTAGCCTAATTCACTCTCACAAAGACACAGAAACACTGGAGGCATTCAAGTCCAACACCCCTGTAAAAAGGCCTCAGCAATTATAATAAAAATGAGCACAAAGACCACAAAAGTTACACCTAGCAGTTGACATAAGCAGCTGAAATCACATTTTTATTTCTTGCTTCACTGCAATTTGGGTCACAGAATATAATGATGTATCAGTATCATGATCAGTTACATCACATCAGTACCGGTGCTAGGCAAGTGGGTGCCCTAAGCACAAATGCTTTGCGTGAACCTATCCTGCCTCCTCCAACCACGCAAGTCTCCACCGTGCACCCCGACCTGGGAGATCAAAGTCCACCACGAACGGGACCACTGTTTGTATGGCTAATGAGTGTGTGAAGAAAAGATTTTTTGCTCAGTGTAGTTGGGGTTGGGTTGCGTGCACAGTGAAGACTTAGGTGGTGGCCACATCAACAAATGGGGCCCCACGTGCAGTGTGTGATCCACATGGGCGGAGTGCCGGCCCTGCATCTTAATATGCTCTTTTCAGCATCTCAGGGGCATTGTCAGTATTAAAGAGTTCACATATTTAATATACTGATACATTCTGATTCTGCATTCTGATAAAGCATTGTACTTAGTCTTTATACTAAGACTTTTTAATACGTGCTCTCTCTGGCCGGGTAGATGTCTCTCTCTCTCTCCCTATCACTCACATATTGCAATGTCCGCTGGCTCAGGCATCTACTGATTGGTCCATTCAGAGCTGGGATCCTACGCTTTCCTCCGAGCACGTTGGCTCCCCAGTGATGGTGTATCAGCGGTAGTTAGAAAAGAGGTGGTGGCTGTATCACACACAGCAAAGGAGGCTTGTGCTTGTCTTCACCCTCCTAGAGTCAGGGACATTAGAAAGTGATGGGGAGAGGCCCCATAGTGGATGGGATGGGTTAATTTGCTACTACTACATTGGGAAGGGGAGAAAATTGGAAAAAGCATAAAAAAACACATTTATGTACAAATATATTGTAAATTCTTCCTGGAAACTATTCGTTGGTACAACAAAACCATCACTATGCACATGTTCACTAAATTAACTTTATTTTACTGGTGCTATAATGGTGATGATAAATTGTAATACTTATAATACTGAAATGTCATAAAACTGTCTGCAGCATTTAATCCCAATCAAACAAACATAACATAAAAAGTGATCTGACACTTTTTAGTCCATCATGAGGCCTTAACGCCAGGACACTGTTTTGCTGATGTATTGTGCCATTGTGACTATTCCAGCTTACAAACTGTGATATCTTTACCTCTGTGGCATTAAATTTCTGCAGAACTGCCCACACCTACCTACAAGACTTCACATCCATCCAATAATCTTGAGTTTTACTCTCCTACTGTCAGCTGAAGACAAACTAGTGTGTCCTGTCCGTTTCAATGTGTTTGTGTGCTTCTGATTTAACACAGTTTGCCGGAGGTTAGAGAAACTCCTGCTGCTATAGTCGGGCTGAGTTTGTCTTTGCTAACACAATCAGTCCGGTTGACCTTCCTCCTGTCCGTCTAAGTGCTGCTCTGATAAAGCCTGGGAGATTGGCAGATGAAACTAATGCTGTGGCTCAGACTGACCGTTGGGTAAACGCACAGCGATGGCTCTGACATAACCTAATACAGGCCTGACGGCACACACACCAAGCCATACATCAGTGCCAGACAGCCGCCAGACCTGCACACATCTACACACAGATTGGATCAGGAATTTACACATAACCGTCTCTCTCTCTCTCTCTCTCTCTCTCCTGCACAATATATTGTTTCTTAATCATACATCAGTGCTTTTACAACACTAAGAAATAGGGCTCAGTTGATATGGTTACAACAGGGCTGATACTGATTATTAGTAATCAAAAACCAAAAATATGACCAATGTTCATTTAGCATAAATCTGAATATTTATAACCATGCTACTCTTATTCACAAGCTACATGAAATGAAAATAAACATTAATTTAACTCTTAACATTAATGGACTATGGTACTGTCACTATGATCTGAGGATTGAAGTTTGAATCCTGATCATGCTGCTTGTCAGCCCGAGAAAGCAAAAATTCTCTCCAGGCAGGCTCTCTCCCCAGCACTATTACGGAATGTGAGCTGACTCAGGGGATCCTGCGCTTTCCTCCAAGTGCGTTGGCGGTGATGTATTGGCTGCAGTTTGCAAAGAGGTGGAGCTAGACTTCATATGCATAGGAGGAGGCCTGTGTTAGTCTGCAGCCTCCTAGAGTCAAGAGACATTACAAGTGAGAGGGAGAGTCAACAAATGGGTTGGTCGATTGGCTACCAAACACACTAAGGAGAAAATCAGTTAAAAATAAAGAACATGAAACAGAATTTAAGTGCCAATCCCAAAAATCAGAAAAATGATCAATATGGGCTCTGATTATCACTCGAAGCCAATAACTAGTTAACCACTACTAAAGAATATGCAATAGCTGATGAGCAGTGCTAAAACAAGTAAACTACTACAAATTACATGCCTCAGATTACTTTATTCATTACTTTCTGATGGTGAAAACAAATGGCTGATGTTATATGAACACCCAGAAACCAGCTAATAAAACTAGTTCAAAAACAGCTGCTCCAAAACTAAAACCTTTACAAATGAAACATTATTTTAGATTTGTTCTGAAAGAAACTGTTCTTGTTAAGCTGAGGTTTTATTTCTCTTCCTCTGCATGTGACTGTTCCATCATCCATCAGATTCACATTAGCATGATTAGATGATTCAACAGATTTCTCGTGAAGCATGTGAAGCAGTGAAAAATGAAAAACTGTTATTTATTTTCACACTTTTGCACTTTAGTGCTGGTTACTGGTATTATGGCATATTAATAATATGTGAAACAGATAAGTAATTACATTAATGTACTGCATTATTTTGTACATCGCCATCCCAGCACTGCCAGCAATCGGTGAATGTTCTACTGTGTGTTGTGAGCATCCAGACCCATCATCAATGATCTTCTGTAATGTAGAGGAATCACTAGATTTGCAGGATCCTATTGTAGCATTTTTAGTACCACATCCAAAAAAAATAGAATATGTTGACAAAGTTAACTTTTTATCACTTAATGCATAAAGGTAAACTATAATATTTTATATTCATTACACATAAATTGACATTTCAATTAAATTATGAACACAAAACAGTTTCATGATATGCAATATCAGTCAAACGTTTGGTCACACCTGTTTTTGTAATTATAAATGAATACTGAAGTCATCCAGACTATGAAGGAACACATAAGTATGTATGTAAACTTAAAATGTAGTAAACAAACCAAAACATGTTTTAGATTTTAGATTCTTCAAAGTAGACACACAACTGATGTCTCAAACACATTAAGAGGCAAGAAATACAAGTCATGAACTCTTGACCAGACACATCTGTTACTGAAAGCCATTCCAGGTGACTACCTCATAAAGCTGACTGAGAAAATGCCAAGAAAGCTGCATCTAAGTAAGAGGTGCCCACTGTGAAGAATGTCAAATATAAACATATTCTGGTTTGTTTAACACTGTTTTGTTTACTAAATAATTACATATGTGTTTATTCATAGTTTGGATACTTACAATACTTGATACCAAATCGTTACTCAGATTATAAATTAAACACTCATGTTTTCTTTAATAGCTTAATGTCTGATCTTTTTAAAATGTAATCTCACTAATCCATACAGAACTCTTCAGATGTCAACAAAATAGTGTTACACTGGTGCTTATTTTTAGTATAAAGAATTTTTAGCTATAATAATTAGCTATAATAATTTAGCTATAAAGAAAGCTTTAATTAATTTAATTAATAAAAAAAAACTTTGAAGAATGTAAAATATAAACATATTCTGGTTTGTTTAACACCGTTTTGTTTACTAAATAATTCCATATGTATTTCTTTATAGTTTGGATAACTTTAATATTAATCTACACTGCAGGCAATTTGCAAATAATAAAAAAACAACTGAATGTCCAGAAGATACGTCCAAACTTCTGAGTAGTACTGTACTCATTTTTGGAGATTTTGCACTAGCAAACCTAGGCCCTCCTTTACACATTACAAGGACATGGTGCAAAGCAGAACACAAGTGCTATGAAAAACATTCAATAAACACACAGTAACTACAAGCCCTAATAAATACAAAACTCTGCTTGTCTAACTAGACTAAGACACGTTACAGGACGAAGGACAAATGTAAAGTTGGTCTGTATGTGGTACTGAGTGATATCTACATGTAGAGGGAAACAAGATTTCAGCCTGCAGTGTGTGTTTTTAACAGCAGTTTTATAATCATTTTAGAAGCAGTTTTTATAGTGCAATGTGCAAATATTGCAATGATTATGTAAGCAAATACAGTGCTGTGCAAATGTGCAGTGAAAATGTATTTTGTCCATATTATGCCTATTAACAATTTTGGGGAAAAAATCAGCTTTACTTCTTTTAAAACATACCAAAATTTATCACAAAACATTTTCTACTATATCACTCAGCCATTCTCTGTCCATACCACATATGGCATATTTGTGAGAAAAGTACATATATCTTACACGTAAAGCCAATACAATAAACCTCAACATAATACATCACTCTCAATATTATCACTCTTGCTCTTTAAACATCACCAGCTCTTAGAGAAGTGTTAGACAGCAGAGACTTTGGCCCTATAAAAAATAAGATTGTGTAGAAGGGATTTATGACCAATAGCTTTGATTCATTGCACTATAATAGCCTTAAAGATAGTGCAAATCAGATCGGTCAGATTACACCACTGGGTTTGCCATTTTTAATAATGAAAATTACAGTGCTATCTGATAATAGCATCGCCTGATGAAGATATGAAGATTTTTCCTATCCTGAAACTAATGAAGCCTAGAATCATCTTTAGCACTGAAAGAGGCGGTACAATAATAATAGAACAATCAATCCAATCATTTGTCATTCTCCTATTTCTCTGCAGGAACGCAATGAATACCAGTGAACGCAAACTCTTTCGCATCTTAGTCTTTCCATTTAGAGGATTGCAACAAAGATTCAAGAGCAAATCAGCATATACCAATCGATTACAATGACACATTTTTGAGGTCACTTAAAATTACTTTTTCAACATAGGAATGAAGATCACTTTGCATATTGTTTGCACAGTGCAGCCAAGGAGAAATTAATTCCTTTTGTGAATACCTTGACGCAAATCCGTGTCACTCAGGGCTTTGACCTACCTTGTAACAATGCATGCAAAACAGGAAGAAATACCACAGGAAGAAACATTTGCATTGTGATACTATCAGTCATTGTAAGTTGTATAAATACATACCAAGGTTGTATTTTCATGTCATGTCAAAATTTATACTGCCTCCTATGACTACTGACCCGAGTCCAATGGGCAACAAAATAATCAGGTTTTGGGTAGGATTTGGGTACTTTTTTCTTCCAAATACAACACTGAACTTGGGTCTGTTTTATAATGAGTGAATGAATTTTTTATTTGTGTAGTACAAGGGTATCCAAAGTTTTCTTGCTGGAGGCTAGAAGGAGAAAAATATGTGCAGTCATAGGGCACAGACTCGTAGCCCTATACTAGTACTATGAGAATATTTTGGTGGTCATGGTACATTTTTAAAGCAGTCCAAAAACCAACACTCCACCAGCTCTGAAAATTTATTCACAACTGCATTAAATTAAAGCCCAATTTTGCACAAAAACTGCAAACCTGGCAACTCTGAAGCCACATCACCAGCGTAGCTATAGCTACTGACTTCATCACTGTTACAGAAACTCAAACAGATACATTTGTGATGTCTGGAAGTGCAAATCTGATTTGATCACTTCATCTCAACATGGACAGTCAATATTGTGGACAGTCTGAAAATAGCCGTAATGGTGGAGTCATAGTCATTACATTACCCAGTTGGGTAGCTCTGGGCACAGAGTGCTTCCTGATGTTTAATGCAGTGCAACTTCACAGCCTCATCTCCAGACTCATGAACTTTTCTGCATGCGATGAAATCCATCAGTGCTGACTCCACACGTGTCCCAATGGAGACTCTTATTTTCGATGGCAACTGACACTGTCAAATATCCATTCCTGTTGTACCTGTGAGGCTCCTTAAACTGAGCTCTTCCAAAATGCTGGTCATCATCAATCCCTCAAAAAAACATGTCTATGGCATCAGCACTGTCATCACATGATTGAATAAAAATTAAATGCACAAGCTAGCTGCTAGCTGTTTCAACTTCTATTCTCATTCAGCACCAGTGCATGCCTTGAAAGAGTGATGTTTCATTTCATAATGTCTTTTAACATTATACTCCTTCATTATATTAAACATACACACTTCCCTCTGAATGTTTCTTTGAAGCCGCCATTTCTACCCAAAAGCTCAAGAACATTAATATAGGTGTAATATTATTAACATTTTGCGTTAGGAGGGAAAAGGAGCATTTTAAATTGATTTTACATGACAACGACACCCAGTGTTCAAATTAGGCATCTTGTTTTTTTACAACCCGCTTAATAGCTGGCCAACTTTCATTTTATTTCTAAAATACCTTGAGGGCCATTCCAAAGATAGAAACAGGCCACAAATGGACCCTGGGCGGGACTTTTGACATGCCTGGTGTAGTAGAATTGAATGTTTTACAAATTAATTTTTTTTAATAAACTGTAAAACTTTAATTTTAGGGTTAGGCTTAATGTAATATTTTCTTTACATTTTATTGATTTTTTTTTTTAAATTATAGTGAATATAGAAACAAGACACACATCCCCCACCACCTATGTAAGGGGGGATCCATAATTGTCACAAGTTACTAAGACAAAGATATACTGATAATAATAAATATTATTAGTTCATTACAGACAGACATATTTTTTGGATCCTGATAGAAGTTGCTGAGTTACAGTAGAAATACATATACATAAATACATTGTGGTGGTCCTGAGCACTGAAGAACAGGGTGAAAGAAGGCTAATAAACCTACAAAGTGCACCTATATGGTCAGTGGAGCTGATAAAATAGCCAGTGAGTGTACATTTCATGGTGTGTATCCACAGAAGAATAAAGTACTCTGTATATTGTAATATGATGTGATTTAGCAGAGCTCAGACAGTATAAGATCAGTACTGTCTCTGGAGTAAAGAGACTTGTTCAAGAGTCTTATTACACTGGGTAAGGAATATCTTACATGTCAGTAACACAACACAACTGTAACGGCCTGCCACTTAAAGTGCTCAGCATTGTGTACACAAGGTGTATGGTACCAGGCCAGTGCAAACCAGTACTATCATATAGGGTTGGGCGGTATTGGTGTTTTTCATACCTTGGTATGAACTTGAGAAAATACTATAGGCTATATATTATTTTTAGTGTGTAAATACCATGTATAATTTATAAGATTAAGATAAATGCATTATTTTCAGGCAAAAAATAAAAACATAAAGCCAACATAGGTGATCTAATTCAGCAAATGGGTGCAGCACTCATTTAACTTTTGACCTTACGTTCATTTCCTGTTAACCAGCGCACATTTTTTTGTAACTTAGCATCCACTAAGCATTATCACAATGGAGCGTTTTTTTTTTTTCAGAAACGTCCACGAGTAGAAACTCAGTCAAAAGAAAATGAGAGTGATTGTGAACCTGGGGCTTCAGATGATGTTAACAGGTCTGACACAATGCTTGTAGTCAGTGACCTCGACCAAGAAAGGCCAGAGGATGGATTTGAGGGAAGGGACCTGCACCTGTGACGTGGTTACTCTATACCCATCGAATCCCCAAGCCCTAGTAAAAAGGGAGGTTAATGCCCACCAAAATGGGTTTAAAGAAACACTCTTTACTTATATACCAACTAGGCTATCTGAGGAGTTTCACCTCAGGAAATAAGGACTAGAAAATATAAAGCAACACAGGTTCGTTTGTTGGGACAGAGACTCGTTTGACAATCAATTTATTTGCAAAAAGACTTGATTTTATTTCACATTTAAATTATTGACCCAATCACTAAAATGCATAGCTGCAGCTATGATTAAGACACTATTTATTAAAAAGATCAGTAAGAATTGTTATATGCTAAATGACAGATATATAAAATAAAAAAACTAAACTAAACCCAAAATATTAACAAAAATATAATCTAACAAATTTCAAAAAACTTAACACAACACTAGAGAAACAATAATCTAACATTACCAAAAAAATGCAAATATCGCAAAGTACATTAATGGCTTCTGGGCAATGAAACCAAGAAAAGAAATAACCAACAAACAAAGAAATAAACCAAAAACAAACAATTTAATAACCACTTAAGGTGGTAGTTGTCTAACAGCAATAGCTTCACAGCTGAATATGTAACTTCCAGTGAGGTGGAGAAAACAGCAGCACAAAAGAAAGCCAGTCACTACAGGGATGTCAGCCCCATTTAAACAGAGCTTAGTCAGTCGGCACCAGCGCTATGAGGCGCCACAAGCGATAGAGTAGAGGGAGCAGCGGGCAGTATGACTCTGGAGTAAAGCGCAGATGCATAAATGCACGAATAAAGAAAAATGTGTAAATGGTACGAAAATCTACATTTGGGTAATATCCTGGCATATTTGCACACCATGAAGTGTTATGGTAGCATGGCATGATTATTTCTAATAATATTCTAAATGAGTTCATTTTTGCGTTTCAACTAACGCTGCAGTGACGCGACTGTAAAAAGGATCAATGTTTTGTAGAACCAAAACAAAATATAGACAATGTCTGTTATTGTAATAATGTTAAATAATAATAATAATAATAATAATAATAATAACAATATTAATAACAACAACAACATAATAGTAATTATAATAGTAATTATAATAATAATAATAATAGTAATAATAATAATAAATAATATTTTTTACTTAAAGGTTAATCAATTCGTCAAACTGAATTGTTAATAATTCCTTGTAAAACGCATCATACACATTGAATAAACAGCAGTGATGTGTAACAAGCAGGGCGTGTTTAGTTTTGAAATAAAAGTATCAAGTGTGTGTGTGTGTGTGTGTGTGTGTGTGTTTCTGTGAAACTGGCTGTGTTTTGCTGATGTGTGAAGCACGTTTAAGTTCCAGTTTTAATAGACTTCTTTTTGAAATTTGCCGCATTACCTCACGTGACTAATACCATAATAATTTTTAGATACCGTCACCATATTTAAATACCGCGGTATAACAAAATACCGTTATACCGCCCAAGCCTACTATCATACCATTGAGAACTGCATCAAACTTGCCAAATATTTGACTATTTTATGCTGCAGCATCATAAACTACACTGAAATAAAGTACCTTGCCTGTGGAGGAGTAACATTATCTTGTAGAGTCTGTAGCTGGAGAGCAAGCTTATGACAAAAAGTGATGCATGAACTTCAGCCTGTGCAAATGACTTATTTATATTAAACAATGTAATTGTAATATCATAAACTATGCAGGTGCTCTATTTGTTTTAGTCTTGAGTTACACTGTAATCCAATTAAATTAATTGTAAATTTGGTGTTTTATTTTATTATACATTTGGGTATTACAACCTTGAGCCAGTAATTCATAAATCTGAAAGTACAATAAGTCATTAAAAGCTTTCTTTAATATGCTAATGTTCTAAATTAAACTGCCAACCCTGTTTCTGAAGCTGTAACAATAAAGAAAATTGATTTGGAGGCATTTTGTCTAATCAGGGAAATTAACTATCTTGGTGACTGTATTTCACTCATGCTGAGCTCTGAGCCCTGAGGACTGGAGAAAAAAAGACAGCAGACTCACTAACAGTCAAAATACATGAAAGGTCAGACACTTTCCCCCAAAAAAATGGCTCTGAACTAGCCTAGAGAAGAGAGACAATCACTATAGGGTCATGTACACATATCATCAGTGTTGTAAGAACCATCTAAATTCTGAAAAGGAAACTTCAGAAAAACTTTAATTGTACTTAAATGTAATAAATAAAGTTGCATTATATTACTAGTGCATCTCCAAAATATAGAATTTGATGAAAAAGTTCATTTGTGTTCATAATTTGATTCAAAAAGGTAAATGGTCATAATTTACTATTTATTACAAGTAAAGTTAATGTAAGAGTGCTGTGGCAGAGGAGGAAAGAAAGCAACGTTGACCCAAAAACATGAGATTTTATTATACAAAAAACGTGGCTATGAAAACAAAACATGGCTGTAGCGGCACCGAGTGGCTCAGCAGACTAAGGTGCTGCCACTATGATCTGAGGATCGCAAATTCCATCAACAGCCAGGGCTTCGAGATAGCAGAATTGGCCATGCTCTCTCTTTGCAAGATGGCGCACTCTCCCTAGCACTAGAAACAATGTCGACCGACTCTGGCATCTGCCGGGAAATCCATCAGAAATGGGGATCTGCGCTTTCCTCCGAGTTTGCTTGCTGCCCGGTTGCGATGTATCGTCAGCAGTTTATAAAAAAAGGGCTTGACCTCACTGGTATCAAAGGGGGTTTGTGCTCGTCTGCCCCCTCCCAAGAGAGTCAAGGACATTGCAAGTGATAGTGATAAGGAGAGTTGATACAAGGCGCAAGTTAAGAATACATTGGGGAGAAAATTAGGGGGTAAATTTAGAAAGAAATTTTGAAAAAAAAAACATGGCTGTAGACTCAAGACTGACAAAACTTTACATGTTAATGTTGACTTGGTTGATGTATATACATGACCTGAAGACATATAGTGATGGACAAGGGGCTAAATCGCAATCAGTGATTGTTGATTGAATCACTGACTGAGTCACATGATGAAGGGACAGGCTGTGAATGGACAAGACACAGGTGCTTTCAATGAGACATGACGTAGCTGGGGGGGTGGAGCCATATACACAGAAGCACATGGTGACAGGCACATGGAGACAAAACAAGACACAGGGAAATGTAAACACAGAGTACGTGACAGGGCAGAGGCGAGGCCAGGGACGCAGCTGCATCGGCAGGAGGGTCACAATTACATATTTTAAGTTACAATATTTTATATGACTGTAAAAAATATACTTGAGTATCGCAGTACTATGGTTTGTGTTATTGTATTGAGTCGAAGTATCAGTTTTATCAATAGTTAATGTATAAAGACTGGTGGCAGAAAGTGGTCCATTTTGTTGTGCTGAAACCCCAGACTACCTATCTTCTGCATTAGACTCTCTCACTCCAACATAAACAAGTAGAGTAATGGTGCACCACTGAGTTTTCACAGTATACAGTATATCTATTGCCTTGCTTGCTGTATTGCAATAGCTGTAGTAATACCAGTGTAACTCAAAAAGTTTAATATGAAAATTTCATTTGTGTTCATAATTTAATTCAAAAAGGTAAACTATCATCTTCATTACACATTAAATGACATATTTAAAGCCTTTCTGTTTTAATGTTGATATCATTAGAAGAGTCATTTACTCAAAATCAAAATAAATATCCTAATAATTTCAAATGGTCACAAAAGTTATTTCAGTGACAGTAACACACAGAATAAGGCACACGTGTCAACATTTCTCATGAAGAGATGCTGTTTGAACTCATGCAGTGAATATTAACCCCACAGGCCTCCACCTGTCCACTGAAAACCACCAATCACACAGAGCACAGACCCTATTCACCCCAACACACTCTCTCTCTCTGTCTCACACACACACACACACACACACACACACCTGGAATGTCCCCCTCCTCTCCACTAAAACTGAGTTGCCATGGCAACAGTTCTCTTATTTGGAGAGTCACTCCTTCTAAGAGGTAAGGGAAAGAAAGAGTCACAAAAAGAAAGAGAGAGAGAGAGAATGTATATAATGAATGTCCCCAGGAGAGTGGCCCACTGTACTCGATTACGCTACACTTTGCTTAAAGGAAATGATTTGTTGAAGCAGCCAGTACTCAACCCTGCCTGACATCAGCGTTGCCACAGAGATGCAGAATGAGGTATTGATTTGCAGAGAGAGAGCAAGACAGAGAGAGAGAGAAAGACAGAGAGAGAGAGAAAGACAGAGAGAGAGAGAGAGAGAGAGAGAGAGAGAGAGAGGAGAGACAGACAGAGAAAGGCTGGCGCCAGCATGGAGTACAGGTTCTAGCACCACAATTTACAGTAGAAGGACTTCAACAAACTCACAAGAGCCAATTTACACACACACACACGCACGCACGCACGCACGCACGCACGCACGCACACACACACACACACACACACACACACACACACTCTTTTTGCAAGAGTCAGTAATGGAAATTGGATGCCCCTCTACACACCATGACGACCCCCCCTCCCAAACCCCTTAAGCACCTTGAAAGTTCTCGTCCAATCCATAGCCCTGATGGATTTCCAAAGGTGCCCCACTGCTCACACAGTCTCAGTAATTTACAGCAAAACACTGAAGCCTTACTGTAACCTGAACAAGCAAGCAGCATTAACGTCACTGCAAATCAGTACATGACAAATGTCAAAAGATCAAAAGAACTTCAAAGACAAATGGGTGTGTGCTGAGGTGGGAGATACAAGCTACTGATACACACTAACACATTATCAGTGTATCAGTGGACGTAGGGGCCAGTGAAAAATCTGCTGTCATTTATATGACAGAGAGTCCTCTGATGGTCTATTCCTATGGGAATAAATTAGAGGATGAGACAAATATCTCTCAGACATCCATGGAATTCCCAATATTACCACATAATTGTGTTGTGATTATTTTGGTGTGTTGACTGAACTGAATTAACACTGCATGGTGTATCACATCACAAGAGTTATTCAAGGGACTCACTTTTTGAATTTCACAAGTTGGGGAGTTTCCTCATGAGGTGTGCTATTAAACAAAGG
>BRDA01032295.1:0-26659 GCA_036984385.1 Crenuchus spilurus | reverse complement strand
GCCATCCTGGATGAGCTGCACTACCTGAGCAACTTCTGTGTGTTGTAGACATCACCTCATGCTACCTCTGTGGTGAGAGAACTGACAAAATGCAAAAGTGACCAAAACATCAGCCAGAAAGGATGAGAACAGAGAAAAGGTCTGTGGTCACCACCTGCAGAACCACTCCTGTATAGGGGTTGTCTTGCTAATTGCCTCTCATTTCTACCTGTTGTCTGTTCCATTTGCACAGCCAGTCCACACCTGAACTCTCATTTACATTTACATTTGAGCCATTTAGCAGACGCTTATATCCAGAGCGACTTACAGTTGGGGTTTTGTTGCCTTGTTCATGATCTGCCCAGGGATCAAAACAGCAACCTCTCACCACACATTAGCTAGTAGGCAGAGATGCGAGGACAGCTAGTTTTGAAGATGGAGATGATTAGGAGTGGCAAATTTAGCAGAGATCTCTATTTTAAAGGAAATGTCCAGTGTAAGGGCGGCACGGTGGCTTAGTGGTTAGCACGTTCGCCTCTCAGCGCTGGGGTCTTGGGTTCGAATCCCCATCTGAGCGGAGTTTCCATGTTCTCCCCGTGTCTGCGTGGGTTTCCTCCGGGGACTCTGGTTTCCTCCCACAGTCCAAAAACATGGGGATCAGGTGAATTGGGTAATCTAAATTGTCCATAGGTGTGTGTGTGTGTCTGTGTCTGTCACCCAGCGATGGATTGGCGCCCTGTTCTGGGCTTAGTTGATTAATGTAATGCCCTGCCCTGCGCCCAGTGAGGGGGTAGGGGACTAACCGCAACCCTGATAAGGAATAAGCGGGTGTGTGAATGAATGAATGAATGTCCAGTGTACACATCACTGCACCTGGACACTGGGAATAGTGCCTGTTGTCCTAAACTTTCAGCAGCCAGACAAGCTTGAATTAGAGGTCTCCCATCCAAGTACCAACCACACCCAGACCTGTGTAGTAGATTTGCATATTAGCTTGGGCAGGTGCTGTGGCTGCTATTCATACCTTTACATGTATACTGTATGTATACTGTAATTGTGTTACATACAGTATTTCAGACAAAAATCATGAATTGGAAAAGTGCAGAAGACAGGTGAGATGGAGGTTTCCATTAGTTCAAAGGAGCACCAGGTCTGAATCTGAGGGCTTAGGGGAACAAACTGTGGCAGTGAAGGCTTGTATGCCTTCTTACATAGCATGAGACAGAAGAATGTGTGGGATCATCCACAACATTACACTATGATTTTTGCTGAATTAGGCTGGCCTTCGTGGTTTGGCCCCTGTGTGTTAAATGCCAGTAGAGACCCTTCAGTCAGAGCTGCTGGCTTTACTGAGCAAATTGCTCCTGCTTCCCTGAGGCATCTCTATTGACTGGTCCAGGTGGCAGGTCAAGAATCTTCTGTCAGTGAGATTGCACTGGAACAAGAACAGGAAACATTATGTACTTGGGTCCATCAAGTTAAGTAAGGCTTATTGTCATTTTAGACATGGAGAAGTATACAATACAACATTCCTGCAGGACCACGGTACAGCACAATGATAGGTAACTCTACTGAATGGTCCAGACGGCAGGTGAAGAATTTTCTGTCAGTGTTTATGTGTGAATACGTCTACAGCCTGTGTTCCTACTCATTCAGCTTCTCTTCGTTGTTTCTTTATATATCACTTTTATATGACGGTATTAGATGAGCTCTCTGTGCTTCGGCTGTGGGATTAGGGCTGTGCTGATGTAGTTCTTTGAACTTAAGTCAGAAGTCACATTGCAGAGTTCTGGTCAGGACTGTGATGTGATTGGTCATTTAGGCTAGACTACAGACTGAGATTAGAGTGGTATCTCGTTCAGAATTGTATTGCCATGCACTGTAATTAACTGTAGTCAAAGGAAAGAATGCAATCAAATAAAAAAATGATGATGGTGATGATGAAAATATCTACATGTACAGTGGTAACCCTACTTACGAGCATCCCTACTAACGAGTATTCCAGGTAATGAGTAATATTCCAGCTAACGAGTAGCGTAAATTTCTTCAAGTATGCCAAACCACTAGGGGCGCTGCGGTCGTAGCATTTCCTAGATGCTAGCGTAGAAGAAGAGGTCAGTCATTACCTTTGACCAAAAGTGAAAGTGCTAGTGAAAGCAACGCTAAGGTAGCAAAAGGTAGTGAATAAGAAAGTTAAATACATTTTACTTTTACTTTTCATATGATAAGTGTAACCATGGAGCCGCCAGCCTACACAATGACCGTCTGTCTCCCTCTCCTTAGCTGCCAGCCTACACGAGTGTCGTCGTCGTCACGTTTATGTTTTAAAAACCCATATAAACACATTATTTACATATTAAAGTATACTGTATATTGGCCAGCTGACACGGATTAATCAGTTTTACATGTATTCTTATGGGGAAAATGTATCCAGCTAACGAGCAAACCAGCTAACGAGCTCGGCTCCTGCACGGATTAAACTCGTAAGTAGGATTACCACTGTACGTCTTTAATATGGACGTGTTATACATTATCTACATCTTCATGCACTGTTTTCTCTCTCTGTCTCACACTGTTTCTCTTTCTTCTCTGTCTCATTTCCGCACTCTTTTCTATCTCTCATCCTCTGCCTCACCTTTTCTCTTTTTTTCCTCTGTCTGTCCAGCCCCTGTTTGTTCTCTACCTCTTTCCTCCCTTGTCTCCCAGTCTCTCTCTTGTGTCTCCAATCTTCTCTCTTTCTCCTCTCTCATCTCTTTCACTCTTCTGTCGCGCTCTCTGTCTCTCCCTCTCTCTCATTCTCTTAGCTTTTTTCTTTCTCCCTTCTGTCTCTTTTTCTCAGATTTCTCAGATTTCCTCCTTCTATCTCTCTTCTCCCTCCCTCTCATTCGTCTCTCTCCAATCTCTCTCCTGCCTCTTTTGTCTCTCACTCATTTGTTCTCTCTCTCTTCTTTCTTCTCTCACCTCTGTCTCTCTTTTTTCCTTCTCTTCACCTCCTTCTCTCAATTCTTTACTCTCTTCTGTCTCCTCTTTTTCTCTCCCTCGATTTCTGTCCTCTCTTTTTCCTTCTCTCTGTCCTCTGTCTCTCTCTTCTTCCTCTCTCCTCTATCTCTTTCTCCTCTCTCATCTCTTTCACTCTTCTGTCGTACTCTCTGTCTCTCCCTCTCTCTCAATCTCTTAGCTTTTTTCTTTCTTCTGTCTCTTTTTCTCAGATTTCTCCCTCTTCCTCCTATCTCTCTTCTCCCTCCCTCTCATTCGTCTCTCTCCTATCTCTCTCCTGCCTCTTATGTCTCTCACTCATTCTCTCTTTATGTCTCTCCTTCTCTCATTTTCCTTCTCTTCACCTCCTTCTTTCAATTCTTTACTCTCTTCTCTCTCTCCTCTTTTTCTCTCCCTCGATTTCTGTCCTCTCTTTTTCCTTCTCCATGTCCTCTGTCTTTCTCTTCTTCCTCTCTCCTCTATCTCTTTCTTCTCTCTTTTCTCTCTCGCACCTCTTATGTCTCTCACTCACTCTTTCTCTCTCTCTTCTTTCTTCTCTCACCTCTGTCTCTTCTGTCTCTCCTTCTCTCTCTTTTTTCCTTCTCTTTACCTCCTTCTCTCAATTCTTTACTCTCTTCTCTGTCTCCTCTTTTTCTCTACCTTGATTTCTGTCCTCTCTCTTTTTCCTTCTCTCTGTCCTCTGTACCTCTCTTCTTCCTCTCTCCTCTATCTCTTTCTTCTCTTTTCTCTCCTGCTTCTCTTTCACTCACATTCTGTCTCTCATTTCTTCCTTTTCTCTCTTCTTTATCTCTCTCCTTTCTCACTCCCTCCTTCTGTCTCTCATTCCTTAACTATCTCCTCTGTCTCTCTCTTCTTCCTTCACTCTCCTCTCTCTTCTCCTTCTCTCTCCTCTATCTCTATTCTGTCATGCTCCCTCCATCTCTCTCTTTTCTCTCTCTCTCTTTCCCTCTTATTCTGTCTCTCTTTTCTTTCTTTTCTCTCTCCTTTAACTCTTTTTTCTCCCTCCCTCTTTCACTCTCTCCTCTCTTCTATCTCGCTCCCTCATTCTCTCTCTCTCATTCCTTCACTCTCTCCTGCTTCTCTGTCTTCCCCCCTCTCTTCCTCTTTCTCTCTCTAGTCCTCTTTTATTCTGACCCTCTCTCTCTCTTTTCCTGTTTGCATTAACTCTACTTCACATTTGATGTTGTACACCTCGATGGGAGCGTTGTGATCTCTCCTCTTTAATTGTGTTTAGTTGTTGTTGTCTTGTGAGGTGGTGGTCTTTGTGGTGAGGGGAGCCGCTGCTTTTGGAGGAGGGGGGCGGGTGCTTTGAGTTAGCAGAGCGTAGCGTTGCCACTGTGCTGCTTCACTTGTTGTGGTGAAGTAAAGCAGATGAGAGCTGACCATGTGGAATACATAAAGCAGGGCGACGGGCCAACAACAGCAGGCATCTTCTATCGGGCCCTTCTGCTCCCTCTCTTTAATCGGTCTCCATTCCTCCTCCCTCCCTCCCTCCCTACTTCCTCTCTTTTTTCTTTCCGATAACAGAAAGCGATTGCGATTAACCTCGGACAAGTCAGCGAATTAATTAATCAACCGCCGCATTCTGAGCCTCTTGTATTAAAGTGGCCCCCATGACCTGTGAGGCTGTATCACAGCAAAATAGCACTTACTGTCCCCAAATACACACAAAGGCTGGTTCTGTTCACACAGAATTATGGGAAATGGTATGGAGGCAGTGACACAACATGAATACACTCTTTGCAAGAATCAAGCGCCAGTGAGAGACTGGATTTTACAACATTTTTCTAATTGTATTTTTACTTCTGATTTTAATATGTTATGTGTTACAAAGTCTGTAGCAAAGTGTCAGTATACTTGGGTGTCACAACATTAAGCTTTGTAATATTGTATCAATTTTCAACACAGTATGAGTTTTTAATTAATTTACAATAATAGTGAAAGTGAAAGTGCAAAATTATTGGCCAATGTGCTTGCACACAGTGATATTTGAAGGTTTGCATCTAACCCATCCTTACAGTGAAACACACACATACACACACACTAGTGAACACACTGGGGGAGTAGTGAGAACACATGCCCTAAGTGGTGGGTATCTCCTATCCACAGCACCCAGGGGATTATTGGGGATTAGGTGCCTTGCTTTGGGACACTTCAGTCATGACTTACCTGGGGATTGAACCAATAACCTTCTGGTCACAAGAGATTGGTGTCGTAATGTATCTTCAGCCATTAGACTCTTCCACTCCAATGTAAACATGCAACATATGTGTTCATCATTAACATATGATTAGCAAACCTAGCTGTTTTCCTTCTCCAAAACTCTGGAAATCTTTACCATAATCTCTCCATGACTGCTGTACCCTTCAGATTAAAGCCTTGTTCTTGTTCTGCGTACTGTTCTTCTTCTAGGGGTTTTTCCCCTCCCGTGTCCTTAAGTTTCTGAAAGGTGCTATATAAATCAAACATATAATAATAATAATAATAATAATAATAATAATAATAATAATAATAATAATAATATATTATTATAATAATAGATTATTATTATTATTATTATTAGTATTATTATTATTAATAATATTATTAATAATAATAATAATAATAATAATAATAATAATAATAATAATAATAATAATAATAATAACAGGGGCGGCACGGTGGCTTAGTGGTTAGCACGTTCGCCTCTCAGCGCTGGGGTCTTGGGTTCAAGGCCACATCTGAGCGGAGTTTCCATGTTCTCCCCGTGTCTGCGTGGGTTTCCTCCGGGGACTCCGGTTTCCTCCCACAGTCCAAAAAAAAAAACATGGAGGTCAGGTGGATTGGGTACTCTAAATTGTCCGTAAGTGTGTGTGTGTGTGTGTGTGTGTGTGTGTGTGTGTGTGCATCTGCGCATATGTGTACACCCAGTGATGGATTGGCGCCCTGTCCTGGGCTTGGTTGAATAGTGTAATGCCCTGCCCTGCGCCCAGTGAAGGGGTAGGGGACTAACTGTGACCCTGATAAGGATTATGCAGGTGGGATAATGAATGAATAATAATAATAATAATAATATATTATGATATTTATTATCATTATTATTATTATTATCACAAATCTATAATAATAATAATAATAATAACAATAACTAACTAATAGTTATACTATAATAATTTATTATTACTCTATAATAATAATAATAATAATAATAATAATGTTAAATTTCTTTAACATATTGTATTGCCAGGTTCTTGCTAATACCCATCCCTAATCATGAAGCTAAATGACATCTACATAAGCTGGTTATGACAGATGACTTATACCTACATGAACATTTATAAACTCTCATCCCAGTAGGTGTCATTAGTCATAAAAGGCTACTTTTGTCAGTACTGATCTTTGATCACAGCATTGTCAGTCTTTATGACAGGTGATGTCTATTGGAATTACTCTCATGAATGTTTATGTAGGTTTATGACAGATGTCTTGACCAGTTTATGTATGTGTCATTTAAGCAGTACCCTCCAATAAAGTTCTAGTGTATTTCAATGCACTGTTTGGAACATTCATTTTGTCCGGGCTGTATTGACATTTAGGTGCTTATGTATTTTTTCCACCTGTTTACCATTTTGAGGACTTTATTATAAACCTGCTACATAATAAATAATCTAAATCAGATGCTCTCTTATTAGCCCATTAAACTCTTAAAGACTGTATTTGCTCTAGCGCTACAAAACTTAAATATTTATTGCAGCACAGTTCATAGTTATTACTGAATAATTTGTATGTCTTTAAATAAATAACTGAATGGTAAGTTTGGCTTTAGAAGGTTAAAATCTTGTTGTGTGGTTCGCTCAGTAGCACAAAGAATCGCTTCTGACTTTTATTTGGAAATCTGCAAATGCTGTAATGTTATTTATCAGAGGCCTGGAGGAGAGTTTGGATTGTTCCTGCACCTCAGTGACATCATGGAGCATTCTTCAGAGGTGAATCAGTGGAGGGGACGTAGCAGTCAGTCTCCTGTGATACACACCATTCACTGGAACTGTCCAGTCTGCTGAATCCAGCACAAATAGTGGCTAACTGTGAGCATGCTGTTCTGCCTGGTCATGTCTCCTTCAACTCTCAAGCTTATTCCATCCTAAAGCTGGGTTTACATTCTGCTGTTGTAGCCCAAATTCTGCACCGCATAAGAACATTGATGGTGAGTTAAAATCGGTGGATGCAGAACACACAAGGTGACATACTTTATGGTGTCCAATTTAGAGCCTCTGTAACCATCAGTCATCCAACTTTTAAGTTCTGGCCGTGTCAGATATTTCTCAAAACTGCTCCTCTGAGGCTCATCCACAAGCCAACAGTGAGGATGTTTTTGGATGTAGCAAACCTCATGGAACAACTACAAATACTGTACAGTAGTATTTACATGGCCAAGATGTTGTAGATGTTGAATCATGGCAGCAGAGAAAATGACTTAAAAATGTTTGGTCACGAATGGCTTACTTACTGAAGCATTGTTTCCTGAGACATAACTTTGCCATTGTTATATTGAGGGCTTCAGTCTGTTTACATGATTTCTTCTTAAGCTTGAGATGTGCTCATTATGCTCAGATCTGACTTTAAAAACATGCGATCACACAACCTCACACAGTCTTGCTGTGATTTTCCTGGCATCATCTCATACAGTCTCCATATATTGTTATCAGACCATTCTAAACCCAACTTAAGGCAATTCTTACAATTTACATCACGTGTCCCTACATGAACAGTAAGTGAACTTAAGTAAAACCTGGTTGCAGTTTTAATGGGTGGTGTGCAGGTTTTGGGGATATATTTTTTTCTACAGAAATGACTCTTTAGGTGACTATTTATATGGATATTTTGGTGATTACTGAGTTCTAGCGGTTGTTAGCATCATAAGCCTCGCAGTTCCAATTCTAAATTAGAAGTAAATTTTTGACTTGGCACCATGAGCTGGCTTAAACGATGGATGGATGGATGAAACATCTTAACAGATCTACAGTTTTGTATAGTTGGAAAACTCTATCTTACCTTTACCATTGGAAATAAAGATGTTTTTGGATCAATTTAGTACAAAAACTACTTTTAGTTCCCTGAATATCACCTGCTAGTCTGAAGTTGTTTGGGGAACTAAAAGTGATTCCTTGCTATAAATGTCTGGTTGGCCATCATTATTTTTGAGTGTAACAGATATTTACAGTACCTCATACAAGCTCACGTGACCTGCATGGAGGCTGGGCTTGAAGAGACTGTTAAGAAGTTAAGAGTATAACTTCTTAGACCTTAAGAGTCTCTCTCTCTCTCTCTCTCTTTCTCTCTCTCTCTAAGGGAGCCTATCAGAGCTTTTGGAGTTTTAGTATCCAATGCAGCGCTGACATCAGCAGCTCGTAAACGCTCAGCGATGAGGAAAGGCGAGATGAAATGGCTGTTTATGAGGAAAACAAGCTAAACACTATAAATAGATTGAGCTAGTTAAGTGGTACAGAGAGAGAGAGAGAGACAGAAAGAGAAAGAGAGAGTGAGGGCGATGAAGAGAGAGAGAGAGAGAGCTGCCATTGACCTATAGGAGGAATGCAAGGGGAACTGGAGGGCAACGTGGGCTGAGGTGACCTCATAAACACCACCAGTCTACCACTTTGAAAAACAAATAAATCCCTACAAACACAACCGCTTTTAGACTTGTGTTTTAACAGACATGAGACAAACGTGCAGGCTCTGGGGATTTTCTTCATGTAAACGGTACTTCATTAGAGCTAGCAACAGAAGAAAAAGCCTGTTTCATGTGGCGATGCAGCCTGATTAGCTAATGGGAAAGCATTACAGGACCAGTACAAATTCAGCATGGCTAGCATCTTTTGTTTACATGCCAAATATGTCACTGCATGTGTAGTCCTAGTTTATAACTGATTTACACAGCTTTCTGTCCTACAAGGCTCATATTAATCTTTTTTCATTGGTTACACTTAATACACAGTATACAGTAATGACCACAAAATAATGGTACTTATGTACAGGGCTGGTCTTACAGGCGGCTGGAGAGGCTACATTTGTTCAGTGTTTGTTCACTGAAGACAATTTGACAACCAAAGATATGCTCATTATGATTTAATCTGGATCAATAAAAAGAAAAAAGTATAAAGACTTTTTATGTTACATATGTATGCTGTAAACCAGCCAATCAGAGCAGAGTTGCTACCATTTAACAGTTTAATTCCCACACTAGTTAAGCATCCTTCACTAACCTGCTCTCTTTCACACAACCTAATATACAAATCATCATTAGTTTCCTTCCTCTTATCTCTCCTCTATGTTTTTCCTCAGCTCTCCATTTGCTCCACTGAAGCCGTTTCATTTTCCACCTCTTTTAAGGCCCCCATGCAATTTGAGCTTCAGCATGCTGCCCAGCTGTAAACCAATCAGAACAGAGCTCATCAAATGATTCATGAGCTTACCATACAAGAAAAACAGTTTGTTTCAGGAAGAGACAATATTATAGGGTTTTAAATAGATGATTAAATCCGCATATGGGCATTTTTCACCCTGACTAAAGCATTCAAAACTGAAACTAAACTAAAATGGCAAAACTTATTTAAAAAGGCATTTAAATATTGAAAATGTTAAACTTTAACAGTGTTTGCAAATCAAAGCAAACATAATTAATGAAAGAAAATGGGGCAAGATTTTATGTGATTTAGTCCCTTAAAAAGCTAAAGAGAAGCGCTAAATTCTTTTTCAGTGTTTATTTGTAGTATAGTAGCAACACACTGCATTATTAATGTGTGACTGTGACACTTACAAAGCAGTGTGTTATTTACTGAAAGCACAAACAGTGAATATTATGTAAAAGCTGAAAATGCTGTGTGTGTGTGTTTGTGTGTGTGTGTGTGTGTGCGGGAGGGAAAGATGACTGTGAGATAGGTGTTGAATATGTATTATTCAGAGTATCAACATGTTAGTTGTCAGCTGGCATTATGCGGCAGCATGTGTGTTTGTCTGTGGTGTGTGTGTAAGCTTCATTGAGTTGTATTGATATTCAGATGCTTATCGCGAGGGGGGAGTGGGGGGGCTCCTACAGGTGACTTTAATGTGCCGTTCTGATAAGTCGTGTGAAAAAGCCTGTGAGGCATGTAAACGCCTGTCAGCCGAGCTCCATCTCTGATCCAGCCTGTCAGAGCACAATTGAGTTAGCATACGGCGCGACATCACTCCACGCTTATCTGATCCAGGAGGCTGTGTACACAAACGGGGCCACAATCCCTGCACCTTAACCTCACTCTCTACTCTACTGTGGATGCTAATAGCAGGAATATAACTGAGTCTCAACTGGGGTTGTCAGATTTTCTCCAAAACTGGACAGCCGTGGAGGGGTCAGTATGACCAATATGTGTTGACTGATATTGTACCATGTAAACTGTGAATTAGTGAGATAATATATTCAAAATACAGTCTAATGTTACAGAAACAAAAGCATATAAGCAAATATAGAAAGAGTTTTAACTGTGGATTAGGACTAAATGGATGGAATAATGGATGCATAGTCAACTAGACATTTTTGGGTCCATTTTATAAAATTAAGTAGACTGTTCAGACCAAAATTAGCCTCATCTAGTGCATCTATACTGATATATTTTTTTATTTGATATCATACAACAATATTGATTTTTATTATTAGTTGTAACAGCAGATAACAGAAGTCATGTTAGGTTTGTGAGACATTTTTATGACATTCAGACCACTGAAGTCAACGGAAATGTCAATCATCAATCAATCAATCAATCAATCAAAATGTATTTATATAGCGCTTTTTACAATGGGCGTTGTCACAAAGCAGCTTTACATAATTAGTATCAAACAATCTGAATCTAAGCCCGATGTGAGCAAGCCAAAGGCAACAGTGGCAAGGAAAAACTCCCTCAAGGCTGGAGGAAGAAACCTTGGGAGGAACCAGACTCACAAAGGGGATCCATCCTCCTCTGATCAAACTACTGACACAGATTTACATCCTTAGTTAAATCTGACATTGTGCTATAGTATAAAACTTTAATGATATTAATAATAGTGATCATTGCATTCATATTAGGTATCATAATTTAAAATGCAGTAGCATTAGAGCTTTAGTCCAGTGTAAGTGAGCAGCAGGTCTGGTGTCAACCTCAGGAAAACCCAACTCGGAGCAGAAGGAATTGACCGCAGTAGGTGAATGGAACTGGTGGTCTGTTGTGGACTGCGGGAGAATTCAGCCATCAAATCCCTTCAGTGGCCATTTCCTCAGAAAAGAGAGAAGAAAACAAACAGCAATGTCAACATTAAATGTACTATTAAACTCTAACACTAATATATAACAACACCAGTTGCTCACAGTGTAGAGTAGTACTGCCAAAGTCACTGAACCAGTGCATCTGATTGCAGGTTCTTTCATTTTGGGGAGTTTGGCAGCATGATGATGTCATTTCAATGCTCTACAGTGGTGAATAGTCAACGAATGTCAGCAATGTCAGACAAACTAGCCAAATAGCTACATTAGTCAATCAGTTGTTTAGTAGTCATTAAGCTTTGGGAAAGTTAACAGAAATACATCTTTCCATCTGTTTAAACCTCATCCAGATCTTAAGTAAGTTCTCATAGACAAGTCAGTGTGGTTTAAGACACAATATGACTTCCTGTGAACTATGAATGACAGTTCATTGCTATAGGCAGTCACTTCAGACAGCAGCTGGGCTGCTACAAAACTGAATTTCCTCCTTATTTTTGATGGTCATCACTAAAATGATTTGAGAGCAGAACGTCCTGCTCTGGGATTTTGTCTAAGATGGTGGATCAAACATTCAGCTACACAAGTTGTTGTTGTAAAAGCTCAACATGTGTCCTAACCCACAACAACTAATCTGTTGTAATTAAACAAGAACTGGATTCAGTTTTAAAGATTATTTGGTGATGTTAACTAGGGTGACCAGATCCAACATGACGAAAAAGAGGACACCTCAGCTCACCTTTTTTTGTGCTTGAACATAAATTGTATTATTATTAGTAATTATTAATAAATATTGTCAAATTACGATTTATATTTTATTAATAATTACTACTTACTATTAATAATATACTATTAATAACTATGAAATTTATTATGAATAATAAAATAATAAAATATATTAATCATTAATAAAATATTAATACATTATTACATATTATTTGTAAATAATAAACTGTTAAAAGTATGTAGCATAAAATTGTCACCCAATCCTTTTCAGTCAACTTCACTTCAGCTCATTATCACCAATGTTACACTCATGTTTGGACTGTGTGGTCAATAGATCTTATTAACACAGAATTATACCTCATTTTTGAGTAAAAATAAGCAGAAATTCTGAATTATTTTGATAATAGTTACACTTAGAGGCATGTAAATAGATGTCTTATCACAGACTCTGATATTAAAATACGTCTAGCTGACGTGACACAGACAGAACAAATGCTCAACATGTAAACAACTTACAGGTGAAAATGGACGCTGTTTGAGGGAGTGACAGCGGCGACGGCCAATCACACGTTAGCAAGAAACGGCAGAGCCAATTGGTGATCTTGTATGCGGTCTCAAGGTGAAATGGCTTGGATTAATGCTCGCCCAAGTACATTTAATATAGCATAACATCTCACTCAAGCGAACCAAATGGAATAGTGGGAGGGCGAGACTAGTTTGTGAGCAAAACGCTTCTTGAGTAAAACAAAATCCCGGACGTTTGTGAAATTCCGCCCGGACATGTTTTTTAAGTCTCAAAAAGAGGACATGTCCGGGTAAAAGAGGACGTCTGGTCACCCTATGTTAACAGTATTAATGGAAGTGATTGGATGGTAGTAATGGCAGGAATAACAGCAGTTCTGTCATATTTAGAACTCAATTCATACCTTGGCTGAACTACTACATCTGAGGTTAGTGGAAAATGATGTACATTTCATTAGGAACCATTTCTTTGGCTTTTAAATAGTAAGTCCTTTTTCTAACCTTGATGTCAGCATTGCTGATGGGCATTTTTTAAACTCCCCCAAGAAGTTAACTGGCAGTCTGTCTGTAGGCAGGTATGAAGAGTGTAGTCAGTGGAAAGAGCTGCGCTGTGTGTGTTAGTGTGATAAATGCCTATCAGGCATCCCTGTCTGATACCTGGCCACTCTTGACAGCTCTATCTGTGCTCAGCTTAATGCAGACAGCAGTAGAGCCAATGCATCAGCGCTCATATCTGCTACACCTTGGGAATACAAACACACAATAGCAAACAGCTTTTTTCTGGTTTTGATGTTTTTCTCTCTCTGTCTCTTTCAGTGGTCTTTGGGTTAATAAAGGTGCACAATTAGAAAAGGCTAATGTTCACGTCTAACACACCTGTACTGAGATGTTATGGCCAGCTTCTTCAAATCCTGTCCTGGAAGGCTGGTGTTGAGCATTTTGGTGATTTCCCTGCTCAGGTACACCTGCTCAAGCTGACAATTAATAGATAAATCATCAAACGGTGCTGGACATCAGCCCTCCAGGAAGATACCTGTTTTATGGTGCACATTTTAGTATATGTGCCAGATAATAACATGCACACTGCACTTTAACAGCTTCCCAAAAATGTACTAGTTCATCTTCAAAAATTTAATATTGTGAAAAATTCATTTGTGCTCATAATTTAATTGAAAAAGATAACATGTTATATTTTATATTCATTACACTTAATGTGACATTTCACGACTTTTTTGTTTTACTGTTATATGACTTAGTCAGTGTGGCTTATAGCTCATCCAAAATCTCAAATGATTATAATATTTAATTTGAGTAAATTACTATTCAAACAGTATCATTACAACCAAAAAAGCTTTAAATATTTCACCTTACATGCAGTTAATATAACATAAAAAATACCTTTTTGACTTTAATTATGAACATTGTCATGATATTAACATTTTTGGAGATGCACTAATAATCCAATATATATGAAGAGCTTATGTATTTCATATCATTGCATTTATTTAGCCTGAAAAATAAAAGCTTTCACTTAAATCTTGGGGAGTTTTTGTTTCCGTCCAAAAAATTTTGACTAGTAAAAGTTGGGTGAAGAATAGATAACGAATTTGTCTGAAATGACTATTTTAATGACTTCATGTCATTAAAAATCCTCAGCAGTACCCAATTTATGTGTCAGGATTGTATTCAGGGAAAGGCTCCATAAGGAAGATGTATGTACCTTTGTTGGTAAAGCGTTGTAAGCAGAGGCGCAGTGGTGAAGGACGTGAGGAAGGTGCTGAAATGAATTACAGGCCCACTCTTGCTACAAATCTCACTACTCTATTTAATGAAATATTTTTGCATGGCTATTCAATTCAGCCTGGGCTTGCTAAATATTCCTTCAATGTGCAGAGGAAGTCAGTGTTTGTAGTGAGTAGTGCAATTACTAGTTGTAAATGCATTTTTTTGCTGACTGAAATGCCTAATGCAGCCACGTGGATGTAATTTTACAAGGACACCCATGAATAGTTCACTAAAGCACTGACTGGAGCCCATTTAGCGTCAGTGATTTCCAGCAGGCTGCCAAACCACGTTGTTACGGACACCTTGCGCATACCTCGCACTCTTGTAATTGCCGGGTGTCTGGGTCCTCCCAGCCAGTTCATTAAAGGAGTAAATATTTCCGTTTGGGCCTGGCCAAAGTGCTGGAGTTCGTCCAGGGCCCCGAACCCGCAACTTAAACAACTATTACCCTTCCGCCACCCTGCCAAAGTCTACCAGGCCATTTGGCCAACAGCAACTCTGTGAAGTGGATGTTGGACGCTCCAGGCTGCAGGTATGCCGGCCAGCCGGCAACAGAGGCTTCTCTGTGTGTCCTACACAATGTGGGTAACTCTAATGAAAATGAACAGCCTTGCTGGAGTTGCAGGGGAAAGTGGCTGAAAAGCAAGCCACAGGCGGATCAGAGGGCCAGCGGACCCCCGCGGGAATGAATTGCCTCCTTAAGGTAAAGAAGAAGACGAAGAAGTATTCAGGAGTAAACGGGAAACCGCTTTATTCAGCTTTGATTAAATGGAAGTTTTGTTCAGCCTCTGTCCAGATGTTGAGTCTACGTACTTTATTTTTACATTCTTGGCAGAGTTCCCATATATATTTTGGATACGGCAGGGAGTATATAATATCAGTGGAAAATGATGCGGTCTGGTACCTTTTAAATAACATTTCCGCCATTTTTTTGTGCTCTGCTTTCTTGTTATTCTTTCCACGTTTTTATTTTATTTTGGAACAGGGCTTTGAGAAGTGCCATTTGGAAATATGCTGAAGAGTGAGGTTGAGGGTGCTTGGGGGGATCGAGACAGAATTCCCTACCTTCCCACCCAAAAGGACCACCTATTTAACCCCCTCCTGTAAAAATACAGGAGATAATGAGGAGGAAGTTGGGGGTCCTACATGGAAGGGGTCAAATGGTCATGCTCAAGGCTGAGCGCTGGTGGCTCATGTGTCCGGGCACTGAGCTAGAAGAACTCGACTTCATTCTTTAGTGTCTGATTCACTGGTCTTGGCAGAACGAGGGATTACAGGGGAAGGATTTCTGAGCCCTGTTCTTGTTTTTCCTTCTTCAGTTTTGATTTATTTTTGAGCAAATATGAAGGGAAGGCAAGTAAACTGGACTGGAGGAAAAGTTAATTGAGTCGTTATATTGGGGTAGGCCTGTGGGACGTGGAGTAAAACTTAAAGCCTGGCTGGCCCTCAGTTAAGTCCCCTCAGAGCTCACACACTGCTCAGATGACTGTTTAAAAGGGAAAAGAATCTGTGTTGTTTTCTTGCTGAGTAGGGATGCAATTAAACCAAAGGGGAATTGTATTGCTCGTGGAGATGCTCCTAAAATTAGGAGAAATATCAAGATAAAAAAATAGATTTGAGGTACATCTGATCAAGAGAAACATTATGGGCTGGCTTCCCAGACAGGGTTTAAGCTTAGTCCTGGACTGTATCTTCTTTTCAATTGAAAGTCTCCTTTCAAAATGCTCTGTAGTCCAGTACTAGACTTAATGTGTCCTTATGAAGACTATTCTGAGATCTGCATGAAAACTCTTGAGGAGATATTAGATTACAAGGTCTAAAATCTTTTCTCAGAAGAAATATCTGAGAAACAAGAGACTAAAGTTAGTCTCATCTGTTTCCCCATCATTTCTCATTGTTGTCTAGGAGAAACTAATGAGTTGAGATGAGATATTCAGGAGATTTATTTCTTGAATCCATTAATTTAACTAGTATGCCTTCATCCTTTTAATACCATTGTCATTTAGCATTGCATCTGTTTAACACTTTCTCTTTTATGACATTGCAGTCTGTAGGAATGACCATGAGTAATATTTGAACACTATAAAGCATTGAAGAGTGTTTTCTAAAAGAGTCTTCTTTTAAAGTAAAACATTTAGGTGTACATGGATTTTTGTTGTTGCTTTTCTCAACTAATCATTGGAGCTCTATCTTTCAAATTCCAGTATTTTTGAAAACATACATATTGAAATATTTTGCTAAATCATTCCTTATATTTAATCCCCTTTATTTAATATAATTTTAATCCAAGAATCGTACACAGTAAATCTTCCAGTGTTAAATCAACACTATTAGAGTTAAATTAACACTGAGAGTGTTACATTTTAACACCCACAGTGTTAATTTAACTCTAATAGTGTTGATTTAACACTGGAAGATTTACTGTGTACCTACCAAAGTATTCATCTTAACTAAAGTCTAGCTAACATCACTCACTACATACAGGGAGGTTGTTTGAAGGACTAAGTGATCATATAGTACAGACATTCTACTGACAGTGTTCATAGTGTCAGAGTGGGAGAAGTGGGAGAGGTATTTTTTATTCCATCCATCCATCTGTTATCACACTTGCTTTATCCTTATCAGGGTTAGTTCCGTACCCCCTCATTGGGCGCAGGGCAGGGCATTACTCTATTCAACTCAGCCCAGGACAGGGCGCCAATCCATCGCTGGGTGCACACACACACAATTTTTTAGAGTACCCAATCCACCTGACCTCCATGTTTTTGGACTGTGGGAGAAAAGCAGAGGCCCACACAGACACGGGCAGAACTCCGGAAACCGGAGACCCCGGAGGAAACCCACGCAAACACGGGGAGAACATGGAAACTCCACTCAGACTTGAACCCAAGACCTCAGCGCTGAGAGGCAAACGTGCTAACCATTAAGCCACCGTGCCACCCTGGTATTTTATTGATTCTTGTTAACCCATCCAGATATACACACTAGCGAGCACAGAACACACTCTAGGAACAATGAGCATACACATACATGAAGCATCGGGCAATCACCTGCCGCAGTGCCCGGGGAGGAGTTGGGGGTTAGGTGTAGAGCCAGGCCACTCTATATGCTCACTACACATGTTGCGTAGGACCCCGCAAATCAAATAAGGTTCCTCATCTGCCCCTGTCAGGTTAGAGAGAGTTAGAGTCTCATTATTGATAAAAAGATGAAGCAAAACTATCTTTCAGGTCATGAGAGTGAACTGCTGGAAAATAAACTTCTCAACAATTGTCAACAAATAATAGGCTAGTAAAATTAAGTTGATCTGCACTGAATCGCTCAAGCCTGTGTTGCTAACCTACTGAGCAAGGCAGCGAATCCCTTGGTTCCCCATATTCACAAGAAACTCAAACACAAAATCAAACTATTTCACTTTATAGCAGCAACCTCTGTGAGACCTCTAGAGACATGGATGTGATAGATGATTACACTCTTCCCATATAATTTAAAAAAGGCAATGCTTATCCAATTTCTCAAGCCTAGTTTACTTACAACTGGACTTACAATGTAAAGTATGTATAAAGATGGGAAATCTTGTTTATGTATATATTGTTTGTTCAGTAAATGTTCTGTGTTTATACTTCATTTTGTTCTGTATTTGTATGTTTATTCTTATCCCAACATATGTAGGAATCTCTTTTAAAGGAGGGAGAAAAGTAGAATGGCGCCAGGTGCAGCTGTCAAAAAATGGTTAAATTTTGCTTTACAGAGTTCAGGTAAGAGGGCCCTTTAGCAGAAGTTTGTTTAGGGCCCCATGGGAGGTCTGGATCAGCTCTGGTAAGGTGTATTGCTCAAGTGCACTTCAGCTACAGATTCTTCTTGCAGATTCAGGAGCTCGTACCGGCAGCCATGCTTCTCTAACCTGTAGACCATGGCTACTATTGACCCTGTAAAGCAACTTCCAAGGGCCACTGACTAATGGCCTGCTCTTCAGCCCTGTTAGATTCCAGGCATTGCTTTGGCTAGAAGTTATGCTTACTCTGAGTTGACCAGGGCAGAAGGGCGGCTAAGGGAGTCTGATGAGCTGGCCTTGGCCTCCACAGGTGGCTAAGTCTTTCCGTCCTGCTTGAGAATAAAACAAGACGAAAGATGCTGAAAGACGTGCGGTTCGGATTACACCGGCTAATGAAAGTAAACAGCTCGCCGCCTCCGCAACAGCCTGCGTATGGAGCGCTTCTGCGAATGAGTGACGCTCTACAAATGATGTGCTAGGGATAAATATTCAGGAGGAAAATTGGGAAACACACGATAAGATCAAGTAACTTCAAATCTCCAGCATGGCTCCTATCAACTCCACCACCTCCAGTGACCAACCATCTGTTTTGTTTTGTATTATTTCATTGCTTTTTTTGAACAGATTGAAGCAGACAAGAGCGAAGGAGGGAAAAAGGTGGTGGTGTGTGCTGGAGGAGGGTGGTGGTGGTGGGGGGGGTTCTGGAGACAGCTGCCTGAAGCTGAGTTAGCAATAAACACCTGAAACACAGCTCTCAACTTTCTTTTATTTGGAGCGCTAATGGAGGGCCTTTGCCAGGAGTGGGACTCCCCTGTGCATTTGCGTTTGTTGAAAGAGTGTCTGTGCCTGCCACTCCAATTAGAAAAAAATCTGCAACCAGAGAGAGAGAGAGAGAGAGAGAAAGAGAGAGAGAAGGGTGAGCAAGAGACCATGGGGGGAACCAGAGGAGTAGCATCTGGATTTGAAGCTCTTTCCCAGCCAAGTCACAATTGTTTAGTCTGAAATGAGCGGAGTGCAGGGAGGGAGGGAGCAGAGAGTGTTGGGCTGTTCAAACAAGTTGTAAGTGAAAGAGATCGAGAGTGAGAACGAGTGGAAACAAGAAGAAGAAGACTCTGTTCCTGTGTGTAGGTTATAGGGCAATGATGAGGACGAGTGTAAGAGATGCGTTTACAGAGTCCGATGGCTCATATCAATAAAAGCTTGGATGTTAGAGTGTTTGGATTGGATTTTGGGGGCCAGTAACTGCACGGTACATTTTGAAATGTCATGCCAAATTGAACATCTGTTGAAGGCTGTGGTAACATACACCTATCTCTCTTTATCACACACACATTGTGCTGACAGCTTAAATCAGCACACGTAACTCTCAGCCTCACTGAACAAATTGCCTGTCTTGCTCGAAACATGGTTCTAACCTGTTAAACCTTCAAGGAATTGCAACCTTCAAATGCTGCTGTCTATGGGTACATCATCACTCTCCAATGAAAATCATGCATCTCCGTTTTTTTTGTTGCAATTTTTATATTTCGACATCATTTCTAGGCAGCAGATACACTTTACACTGTTGCAACAGTTCATGATGAATGGACCAATAGAAATGCTCCAGGAGTTTCTCTTTCAGATATCTGGTCTTCACAGGACAGTGATGATATAACTGATGCCACTTTATCTTGTTAAGTATTCCTACACCAATCAGCCACAACATTAACACCAGTCACAGAGGAAGCTATGGCTATAATTATGGTCAGATGACTGGGTCAGAGCAACTCTGATCAGCAATGATTTGTGGCTACTCACAATGACCTACGAAATCTACAGTTGTCAATAAAGCATGTGCTAAAACAAGTTTGACTGTGGTGGCCCCCCAACATACTGGGCTTAAAGTATATCCTGCTAATATTGTGATGTGAAACATCACAGGGCACCTCCAGAGGTCTTGTAGAGTCAGTCAATCAATCAATCAAATTTTATTTATAAAGCGCTTTTTACAACTGATGTCACAAAGCAGCTTTACAGGGTTAGTAATAACAGACATCAAATCATTAATCCCTAATCCCCGGTGAGCAAGCCAACGGCGACAGTGGCAAGGAAAAACTCCCTCAGAGCTGGAGGAAGAAACTTTGGGAGGGAACTATCTAAAACAGCCTACCTAAAAGGAGAGAGCCAGAAGGTAAACAGGCATGGGAGCTCCCCGAGACACTGACATCCCTCTGCTCACCGTCAACAAACCTGAGCAGCGGTATGACAGCCCCAGCATCTCAGTCCACTATAAATCCATACGCCAGTGCACCCCTGGACCTACAACCTTTCTATAATGTAAAGGATTAAGTCAGTCTGTTTTGCAACATTTAGTTTTTCTATTTTGTTAGGAACTTGTTGCACAAGCCTGCTGGGAGGCCATAGTTAAGGGAGCTAGTAGTTAAGGAACTTGTCTTGTGATTGGACGGTCCAGTGACTTTCAATCCCTTGAAGTAACTTGACATGACTGAAGTGCCCTTGAGCAAGACACCTAACCATTAACTGCTCCCTGGGCACCGTGAATAGGGCTTCTTGCTGCTTCTTGCTATATCCCCCCATTGGGTATGTTCACGTGTGTTTGTGTGTGTGTGTGTATTTCACTTCATGGATGGGTTCAGTTGTGTCACTTTCACTTTTTAACTTTCTGGTTACAGGTGTACATTTGAAAAATGTGGGCAATTTCCCTTTTAACTTTTTTTTATCTGCCCCCACATTAGTTGTAACACTTTTGCACTATTGCTATATTACACTATTACTATACTGTATTTTTTTTACTATACTACAGTATATACAGAAACATTTATTACAAAGACATACAGTACACACAGTACACAGAGTATATATATATACAGGGGTTAGACAATGAAACTGAAACACCTGGTTTTAGACCACAATAATTGATTAGTAGGTGTTGGGCCTCGTTTTGCCTCCAATACAGCGTCAATTCATCTTGGGAATGACATATACAAGTCCTGCACAGTGGTCAGAGGGATTTTAAGCCATTCTTCTTGCAGGATAGTGGTCAGGTCACTACGTGATGCTGGTGGAGGAAAAGGTTTCCTGACTCGCTCCTCCAAAACACCCCAAAGTGGCTCAATAATATTTAGACACAAAGACTTGCTGTCTTGGTCACAGATGCGCCAGCAAGACGTGCAGCAACAATTTGTCCTCTTTTGAACTCTGGTATGTCACCATAATGTTGTGTGCATTGTAATATACTATATAACTGTGCTCTTACCTGCTAACTGAACCTTCACACTCTGCTCTTACTGGTGCAATGTGACATTAATGAAGATTGGCCACCAGACTGGTCCAATTTAGTCATGAAACCTCCCACACTAACATGACAGTGTTTCAGTTTCAGTGTCTAACCCCTGTATAAATACACCGGTAACTGTAAGGGCGCCAGTTCAGTCCCTGGGCAGGTCACAATCGTACTGAAAAAGTTATATAAGGGCCTAGTTTCCCAAAGTATTTTTAGTATTAAGATCATCTTAGCTTGTAGAGACAGTGCTGAATGCAATACTCACTCTACCATTTAACAGTGATCTTTGTACTAAGATATGTTTGTGAAACACAGCCCAGACTAGTAGCTTTTTTAATTAAATTTTATAAAAACATTTGTGCAGCACTGTATTAAAACGATTATGACAACACTGTGAAATGGCACTGTTTACAGGAGAAGTGTAGATCTTAAGCTTGGCTGTTTTAAAATGTTAATAATACTTCGCAGTGGTTACATTGAGGCTTGTTTTGCAGTTATCTTGATCCATTTTTTTGAATTTTTGAATCATGCAAGATACTGTTTGTTTGCATTAATGTGTGTGTCGGTTTAGTTTTCTGATACTTTATCTTGCGTCTTCCTGGAAAAATGTCTAAATGATGCTTCTCTGAATCAAATATGAAACCGTGAGACTCTGTGTGTTTGTGTGTGTGAGTGTAGCGAGTCTGCCTGGGAGGCATTCTGCGGTCGCTCATCACGGCAGCAGGCCGAGTCAGTGGAACGCGGAGGTCAAGAGCATCTGACCTTCCCCAGAGGCTCGCAGTCTGGGTCAGAGAGCAGGCTCATATCCGCCCCAAACAAGCCACTCATAAACACCTCACACACACAGATGCACACACAAAGATGGGTATGTTGTGTGTTAGAGATTCTTTGATTGATTAAACGTGTGGGTATGTGTATACGTGTATTCATGTGTACGTATGTGCTGTGTGAGCTTGATTTAATTGCTGCTAGCGTTCTCATGCCCCTCGGTTACAGAGGAGATGAATGCATGCTTTGTGGATGCACTATGTAACCTTTATGTGGGGGTTGAGGAGGACCAGTGGTTGAAAATGAGCTGGCAGGTAAGAAGGATAAAATGGCTCACCAAGAGCGATCTTCATGAAGAACCATCTGACCGCGTTACACATTGAAGTGGTATGTGACTGTATTATCGACACGGAAATGAGAAATGCCACACATTTGAAAAACAGCTTCTACTTTTTTATTCGAAGCCCAACACTTCCCACACTGGTTCTTTCAAGCTTTTCCCTCTGCTAACTTTCCCTTTTTATCACCTGGTTCTGGATTCTGCACTTGAGATGCTTTGTAAGCCATGTAGATGTGCACGGCTTGTCTGAAAGTAACACATTTTACATTGAGGCACAAATCAAACTGACCTCATGCTCTCTTTCCTTCTCTTCATCTCTCGTTTCTGTCTAGGCTTTGCTATCCAATGCTCCATTCTGCAAAGATGATGCCATCATCTTCTTCCTCATGGTCATCTTCATTCAGTTTTGATCTACATCTTCTGCGCATCTCTTGTGGAACTCTGTCCTTGCTTATGTATATGTATACAGTACATGGTAGCACTTTAATCATCCTTTAGTTACTAATAAGCTGATTATGATTGGATAGAGTAAAGAAATCGTTCAACTACTCCAAGACCCATTACTGGGAGGCTGGTTCGGTTCTGGATTCTGCACTTGAGATGCTTTCAAACCCATGTAGATGATGACTGTTGACTGAAAGGAAAACATATAGATGTTATTTTACATTGAGGCCCAAATCAGATTGACCTCATGCTCTCTTTCCTTCTCATCCTTCTATACCTCATTAAAGTTACAAAAGTCTTCAGGCGCTTTTCAGGTGATGGCATCATCGTCCGCCTCATGGTCATCTTCACTCACTTGGTTCAGTTTTCTGCACTTGTGTTGAACTCCCAATAGACTTTCCTTGCTTGAAATGTGGTTATGCATGTGACTGTACATGATATCACCACTGTAGCTCATCCCCAAGCTATTGGATGGAGCGCCATCGTTTTTGAGAACAGATCAATTGCTTCATAGCCCAAATCTGGGAGGCTTCATCCATTTCTTTGGAGCTTTCAATAGACTTGCTTGAAAAGCATATTGATATAATTACATGGTAGCATCTTAATAACACTTGCCATATTTGGTTACTAATCACTTGATGGCATTAAGAAATCAAGGTTATTTAAAAAAAATTGTCCCTCCATTGCAGCGGTATCAGTCTCTGTTCTTCTGTGAAGGCTTTACATCACAAAAAGGATCATTGCTGTGAGGATTTGATTGGATTCCGTCACAAAAGCATTGTTAAAGCCAGGTACTGATGGTGGATGGTTAGTTCTGGATCACAGTTGCCACGTAACTCATCTCAACATTTTTGAATTGATAACACAGTTCCACTGCTATACCCTTTTTATCCTGTTCAGTTCTAGACTCTTCAATCCAGATTCGTTCAAACCCGTGTAGGCGAGCGTTACTGTTGCCTGAAAGTAAAAGTAAAAAATTGAGGAACAAATGAAAAATTTTCTTTCCATCTCTTTATTTTTTTCATTCTAGACCTCCAATGATAAATTCTACAAAACGTGTTTTCAGAGTTACAAAAATCTTTAGTTGCTCTTCAAAAGTGATGCCACCAACTTCCTCCTCATGGTCATCCATGCGCATAATTTGCGGGGGGGATATGACCCCCCCAATAATCTGATCCAATCACTATAACCCCCCAATAAAGTCACATAATTTCAATTTACAAAAACATCTTTCATGAATAACTTGTTTTCTTTATTCATGATCAATTTTGGGTAAAATACTAGCATGTTTAATCATTTAGTAATGTAACCCCACCCTTTCCCCACAAAAACTTGGTATCACTCAACCGGCTTGACTCCACCAAGCAGCAGCGCTCGCCGTCTGCAGGGTTGCCAAGTCCGTGGTTTTCACGCCAAATTGGGCTTGTTTGAAAATCCAGTCGCGGGTGAAAATTCAAGCGTGTCAGGCTGCGTTTTTTGGGCTACTTTTAAAAATTACCGCGGCCGCCAAAAAACTACAAGAAAAGTAGGTGTTGGAAGATTAAATGCAACAATACGAACGAGGTGAACATAACGACATAAGGAAGTACAGCCTGAAAAGGAGAGAGAGAGACACACACACACACACAGAGACAGTTCCTTTTTTTTTGCTAATTATGTTACTATTAAATGTTCTTGACTGGGATATAAAACTGTTATAAAAGAATTAATAAACACTAATGTTGCCATATTATTAATGACTGATAAAAAATCCCTTATAAACAAAATACTAAGTCATACTCATAGTTGTTTTGCCATTTGCTTCAAATGTGTGACAGACATATTTTGGGCTAGTTCAAGCTTCTGAAGGGTGGGTTTTAGACTGACTTTGGACTGGATATTTTTGCTGGACCTGGCAACCCTTACCGTTTGCTTGCTTGTGCAAGCAGCTGCTGGGGGAGTGGGTGTAGCAAGAAAAAACGAAAAGAGCACCAAAAAGTGGACAAAAAACATTTTTTCATTGTTGGTCGACAACACCGCCTTGTAAAAAGCTGAAAAATCAAAATGAGGTAAATGTGTATGTATTGTTAGCTGATGATTGAATAACTATGCCGCTGTGTATCAGACACAGTATGAATACCCGTTCAGGTATTTTAGCTAGCTCCGTTAGCTAGCTCCGCATTTCTTAATTGTTTAAGGTGCAGAGTAAATACAAAGAAAGTTAAATAAATACACAGTAAAAGCATTACAATGTATTTCTAATACGGTTAACCCAAAATTTCCTGAATCCTTTTAGAAAAGTAAATGATTTAATAAATAAATAAATAGGCAGACAGCTCAACCCCCCCAATGTTGGACCCAAAGTTACGCCCTTGTGGTCATCGTCTACATTTTATACACTTTTCATGTTGAATTCTCAAACGCCTTAAACTACAGATTTGCATATAAAATATGTGGTAATTTCTCTTATGTTTGGTTACTAATTGGGTGGCATGGTGGCTTGGTGGTTAGCATGTTCACCTCTCAGCTCTAAGGTCTTGGGTTCAACTCCTCACCTGGGTGGAGTTTCCATGTTCTTCCGGTGTCTGCAAGGGTTTCCTTCTACAGTCCAGTGTATGCTCAGATATAGTTGGCACTCTGTCCTGGGTGATCCCCCTAGTGCTTGATACAGTCTTCCAGGTGGACGGTCACTTCTGGTGGCGAGTACACTGTGCACGATTGGTTGCCACTTCTCGCTGGTGTGTGATTGAGTTCTAAGTGTGTAAATAGATTGTGTTAATTATAAAGCACCCTTGGGTTTGAGAAAGGCACCACTGTATATAAGTTCATTCATTCATTCAACATGATTGTCATTTAAGATACAGCCAAACGTTTGTAGCTACCTGCTCATCCAGTCTTTCTACTAAAACAAACAAGAGCTTATCCATCATTTGAATGCAGTCACAGTCACTGCTCTTCTGAGAAGGCTTTTAACTAAATGTTGGAAGATTGTTGTGAGGATTTGACTGCATTCAGCTACAAGAGCCTCAGTCAGATCAGGTATTAATTACTGATTCTGGATGCCACTCTATTTCCAAAGATGGAGCTACAGAGAAAACATCTCCACTGCTCCACATCCAACTTTCCAGATGACGTTTGTCATTAGGCATGGTGATATTAGGCTCATGTGTGGCTGCTTTAGTGTTATAACCAGGACTATATGGAGCTTATACAAGAGATGTGCACCTTAAAGGTGGCTGATTTCACTAATCAGTAATTGTGTCTGAATAATTTTACATTTAAGGCATTTAGCAGATGCTTTTATCCAAAGTGACTTACAATTGGGGGTTAGGTGCCTTGCTCAAGGGCACTTCAGTCGTGAACTTCCCAGGGATCAAACCGGCAACCTTCAGGTCACCAGACCAGATCCTTAACCACTAGGCCACGGCTGCCCATATATTGTATACATCATTGATTTTGCTAAATCAAAAAACTTCAATCTATAAGTCTATATGATCCTTGAAGCTTCATAGGGAGTGTTCCAAAATGTCAGATAGCTTAAGTCAGTATTAAGGATTGGTCAATGGGAACATCCAGCTGTTTTCCCCATTGGACAAGTTTATCTTTAGGCTAAAGTTACCTGGCTAAACTGATAAATCCTGCATTCTGATATACCTCCCTGATGTCACTGAAAATATAGACAATATATTAACATTCTCTGACTTTGAAACAATTGAACAAACCTCTCGCTCTGTTTCTCTTGGTCTTTTCATTTCAGTCTTTCTCCTTTTTAGACCTCACTGTCCAGTGAAGCCTTCAGCAAAAGTTTAA
>BRDA01032294.1:691-11165 GCA_036984385.1 Crenuchus spilurus | reverse complement strand
CAATCACTTTTTCACACAGGGCCATGTAGGTTTGGATTTTTTCTTCCTTAATGATAAACACCTTCATTTAAAAATAGCATTTTGTGTTTACTTGTGTTGTCTTTGACTAATATTTAAATTGGTTTGATGTTCTGAAACATTTAAGTGTGGCTTTTCACACTATTGTATTTGAACCCTATCAGAAGAGAATAAACTGCAAATACTTACATACAAAAGGGAAGAGCTCTCATTTAAAGGTCCTTAGATACAAAGAAGAACTCTTGTGTTCTCACAGAAATCACATAAAACAAGCACACTTATAGTTCAAGATACAGACCAAAGCTCTATGTATAACCATATGGTGCACAGAAATATGCTTTGCTACTTGCTGCACAGCTTATTCATAAGTTCTGCAATAAACTGTCTAAATAACTAAGCTGGAGCATTTATGTCATATTTTAATCATAACATGGATCATGTCTTTCCAGTAAAAAGGCAAGGCAAAGGCCTTACTCGCTCCAAGTTTGAATTTCTAAGTCGTATCTTGGCTAAATTAAATCTTCCAAACATAGCATTAAATTGGAAGTGATGTTTTTATGTTTTTTTATTATTATGTAAGTTAATATAAAAATATATGCACAGATTATGATGAACTCAGTGGTCTAGTGAGCAATACAGAAAGTTTTACTTTTAAAATATGTTTATTTTAGAGAACAGAGTGTGAATATTTTTTTCATAAAAGGTCATTAATTTCCTTTTTCAATGTTTCAAAAGATATGTACTTAAATCAAAATACAAAAAACAAAATACAACCGACTGCATCCAATACACACACACTCACACGCGCACACACACACATACACACACACACACACTGGAGGCCCATGAATTAGTGCATTTGTAACTAAACCTCTTCTACAATGGGCTATTTATCTATTGGTCAAAACACATAAGTCCATAATGTATAGTTTGTTGTTCACCAAAGCCCTCCAAGCTAAGTTCATCTTGGTTCTGTTTTATAAGAATTTGCTAAATATCAGGATTTGTTGTTCCAAGAACAGCCGGTGTTCTCAGAAACATCAAAACGTCTGAGTAAAAGCAGCGAGATATACTAAAGTCATGTGAGGGCACTTCTGATAAAATTTCAAAGCATGACTAACTCTGACCCCTGACAGAAGATAGGAAAGTACAGAAAAGGAAGAACAAGCTCATATCGTTCTCTTCCTGTTCTCATAAAGAGGAATTTTGAGACTTTAAGTTGAGAACAATAATTTTTTTTTTAAACAAAAAAAGTAACAGAACATTAAACCTAGGTTTAGGTTTTGATCCCAGCTTTCTGTTATTCCAGTCTCCACAAGAACATGCTCTCTATCCTAAGGGCATTCTAAAAAATCTTTCATTCCTGCACTTAATTGTTTACTGCTTTGGGTATCTCAATGCTACTGCAAGTACTTCTCTGTACTGCATAACACAGTGCTTTATTTCTGCCTATACACTTTAAATTCTAACAGCTCTCATGGCTTAAATAAATTGAGTAAACTTTATTTGTTTTTGACAAATTACACCTCTTACTAGTTGCAAGGTGAAAATGACATTGTTTTGAGTGCACATAGCTTAAACAATTAAGTAGTAATAAAGGCTGAATGTGAGCATGCTCAGTCTCTTGTTGGCTCCTGATTGGCCGTCGTGGTGTGGAAGCAGATGGAAGACAGACTTAATGGATCATTTCATTCTCGTCTCGTTTTGATTTGTGAAGGATAATGAAGAAAGTTATCAAACAAGCAAAAACTGTGTATGATTTTGTGTTTCTGAGAAGTGCCATAGCGTTCGTGCATGTGTGAGCGTAAACGTGAAGTGACTCAGCTAACAGACTCAGCATGGCACAACTTGTTTAGCCATGTCACAGTGCACCCCCAATGACCATGCCTATTAACATTTCCCTGTAATGTTGTGTCTGTTGGATTGCTGAGAGTCATCAGTGAAGACGCGCCTCTGATGTTATGAAATTACTTTGCACTTGTCAGACTGTTCTTTACAAATAACAAGCTGATGTTTCTGGTTTATATGTTGAATCACAGCACAGGATTTGATTCTTTCCTATTTTTTAATTAATGTACATATTTTGCATATATACACATATATACGCATATGTCATCATATGAACTAAAGTCAACCTTGTTTTCAGACCTTTGTGCTTCTGCAGTGCATGTTGTAATGTTTGAGTCAATGTTACTGTATGTGTGAAGTATTTAGGTAGCAGAAGGTCTGTTTGCATGGTGATTCTGATTACTATACAGCTAAACACATCTGACAAATTTCGAAATTGTAGGAAATGTCATATTAGCTCAACATGAGTAAATGAATAAATATGTTATTTGGACTACATTTTATTTGAAATTATTTAGTTGGTTGAAATCAATGGCAGTTTCTGATATGGGAAATATGGGCAGACGTCAGGAGTGGCATGAGGATGTAATGTCCTGCCCCCAAGAGGTTCTGTGAAGCGCCCTTGGGACCAGGGAATTGCTTAGAGCTGGCCAATGTTCATACTGGGGGTGGTGGGGGTGCTCTATGTTTGAGTTGGTGGGTTTACTTGCAAACTGTTGGTGAACTGACAATGGGAACAGGTGAGGGGGGGGAGGTTGGGTGCAGCAATTTTGCCAGGGGGGATGTTCACCGGGGGGTTGGGACCGCCAGAGGGGTTGTTCGCCAGGGAGCCAATCTGCCTAGGACCGCCACTGGTTTTAAGTTAATTAAACTAAAAATGTAAGCAAATTACACTAAATAAGCATTACTTAGTACAACATACAAAACCTTTGCTACTTCCAGTTTGCATGCTTTTTAAAATAAGGTTAACTGATTACTATTTAATTTTTTTTAAATGAGTTTAATTTACTACTTCATTATGTATTAAAGTCATATTCTGGCATTTTTAAATCAAATATCTTTGTGCTGTCTGTCATCCAACCCAGCGATGGATTGGTGCCCTGTCCTAGGCATGGCTAGGATAGTCTGTAATGCCCTGCCCTGCGCATGGTGAAGGGGAGGGGTCTAACCACCACCCAAAATACAGAAAATCCACTGACTAAAAACATTTATAATTGAGGTATAATCACAGTTATGTGTAAGATTAGGGTGACAAATGCTGCAGCATTCTTTTAAGTGCATGGTTTGAAGTCCAGAGGCAGCTCGAAGCTGAGTGCAAGCTTTGTATCTTTCCTAGTTTGTACTTTCCTAGTTTGCCAATGAAGTGTGATTAATAATGTGAAATAGTGAAATCAAGTCCACAAAAGCACTTAGTCTACTGTGATTGTATAACAGCACACATTTAATGTTCATTTCTTCATTTAGAACAATTGCATGTATTGACAAGGAAGATGACTTGGAAAAGATGAGAGTAACATTCAGTGTGACATTAGAAACCTTTGCTCCACTAAGCTTGAGGTTGTTGCCCTCAAAGTGAGTTGGCATGAGTTGTGCAATAGACCCCCTATCTGCACTATGGACCCCAGAACAGGCATTCAGACTGGCAGACACAAACACACATCCACAGGCCTACATTCCCTGGCTGGCTAAAGGAGAGAAGTGAGGGAATACAGGCGCAGACAGGAGGGTCGTGTGGGTAATACAGCACAGCTTATCACCTGTACGGCCTCTCCTCCATCCCAACATCACACCTTCATATCCTCATGCCTCTCAAAAACTTGGCACAGGCACATTTCCCTTCACATTACTAACAAACTAAATGTTTGTGGGTGTGAGACAGGGAGAACACGCATGTGTTATGGTGTAAACTGTACATGCATTCTGCATATCTCTTTTCTATATTGTGAGTGATTATAACTGTAATACAATAAAATTAAAAGCATGCATCATGTCACAAGTCACTAATAAAATATTTTAACAGGCTTAATTGAAATGTCATAGCAGTCTACACATCAGCATGGGAAAGAAGTAAGTGCCAAATGGCTGACAGGCCAAGGTATGTAGGAATATGTAGAGATACAGTACATCATGCAGTTGAGGTCTGTGGCAGGAATTCCAGCCCATGTATACCAGCTCTGAAACACTCTGTGAAACACTCTGAAATGACTTGTGCTGGTTTAGAGCTGTCACTGTCCATAATGGCACAGATAAAAACTTTCTGATAACAGGACTGGGCTCCCACGTCAGCAGATAGAAAATGCCTCTCAGAGAATGAGCAAACATGTCTACAGGTACATGTGTCAAATAGATTTTGGTAATCCTGTTTGCCAAGGTTTGCAAAAATACACGTAAAGCAGAAGACTACACTTCTTCAGTAGCTGATTATCATTCACAGGTGTGTTAGCTAGCACAGAATCTGTGACTGTTTCAGTTAAACCACATCATGACTAATGTGTCCCATTATGTGGTAAGGCAGACATGTCCAACTGCAGTCCTGGAGGGGCGGATTCCTGCACAGTTAAACATGCTCTTTACCTGCTGAGCTGAATAAGATGTGTTTGATCAGGAAGAGCACCAAACTTTGCAAGAATCTGGCTCCGCAGGACTGGGTTTGGATACCCCTGTGGTAAGGTGTACCATTACTGCAGATAGGTGGCTCAACTTCACTTCTAGTGACCCACTGTCCTTTGTAATGATGCTGCAACCCTAAACACACCTAACCAATGTGCAGATGCTCCTGACTAACTTGACTAGTCAGATTAGATGTGACATCACTGCTGAGCTTCCTAGTATATGTCTTTTCCTATTCTGTAGTTTTCTACTGATTTTACCTTGTTACTATATTACTGTTTTATTACTGATTAATTAATGCGTTCATTGGTTAGTTCATTATAAATTAATGAATCACAGTATATGAAATAATTATCCTGTATTTAGTTCTTAACAGCATGTTTTATATGCAACTTCACTGTTTTGTATTTTGTCTGTTCCAACTTAGCACATTTAATCAAATTATACACAGTCATATCAAAAACAATATGACCTCTCCAATCTAGAATGAAATCGGCCTGGAATGTCACCGATGCCACGTGACATGGTTTTGCACGTAAAAATAAGTGAACACACCAGTCGGTTGTAGCAGAGTGTAAAATGATCATCATTGGCAAAGCACACAATTTGACTGATAGGCATGATCCAAAAAGCATTGACAATAGGCTACCGGGGTGAAAGGTGGTAGCATCTAGGAATCTGCTAACTTTGTGGGATGTTCTAGAGCTGCCATAGTAAACTCACCTGATCTCAGAACATTGGAGCACATCTGGGAACACTTGGATTGCTAGATTTGTCATGCTGATCCACAACCACACAGGGCCTCAGTGCCCTGCTGCAGTTGGAATGGGCATGAGTACCTCTGGATACCTTCTATCATCTAAAACTGTCCATGCCATGACATCTCACTAGTGTAATCTGAGCCTAAGGTGGTCATAATATTCTGATATAACTGTGTATTGTGAAAGGAGGAAATGTTAAATATTGTAATATTACAATTTTACTATCAATACATGTTGCTACAAGCAAGGCCTAGGTCTTGCTCTCCTTTCTCACACCCATGCCTTTCTTCCCGTTTGTGTATTCTTTTCTTTCTTCCACTCTCTTGTAACACGTCTCATAAATTAAGTACTCTGTCTTTTTCCCATAACCATGTCTCACACTCGTTCAATCTCTCCCTCTCGTTCTCTCTTTTACATGCAGCTGCAACTTGGTTCAGCCAAAGAACCCCCCACCCTGACCCTTTTGCGCCTCCTCTCCAGGACCTACACTACTCTTGTCTCCCATAACTTTCTCTCTCTATCTCTCCATTCCTCTTTTCCTGCTCTATCACCCATGCTGGCCTGGCCTCGGTTTCCCTTTGCACACGGGCTCTCCCTTTTCAAAAACAACTGTGGCAGCAACCAAGAAAGAAGAGAAAAGATAGAACATTCTACAATGGCTGTCTCTCTAAACTGCCATTGCTCTGGTGCTGACAAACATCATGTGCTTTGGGGAGGAATGACACATGTTTGTTTTCCCTTGTGTGCAGACATGGGAGTGTGTGTGTGTGTGTGTGTGTGTCTGCGGGCGAATATGCAGGACAGTTGCCGGGATAGAAGGGTGGCATGTGTTTGTGCGTTTGCTGTGCATGTGTACAGTACGCATGCTTCTCCTATTTGTGTATAAGGGTATTTGGGCACATTTCTATGTACTGGAGCATCTATACATACTAGCATGTTTGTGTGGGTGTGCAATCCAACTGGGACGGGATTGATTTAGATGGCATGCTGCCCTTGTTAGTAGTAGTGGAATGTAGAGATCAGTCACCAGCCCCTCCCACCAGACACACACTCACACTTTCTCCAGGGCTTCAGAGTATGGAGTTTAAGGGTAGAGCAATATTGCTCAACGTTCATAGTACCAGAGTCTTATAAGGTTCCCAGCTGCGCGGAGCTGGCTGCTTCCACTGTGCTGAAGAAGCCTGGAATGTTTGGAGTGCAAGCTCTCTGGAAAGCTCAAGTCACAAACAACAAATCTCGCTGAGAAAAAGGAGACACAGAGGGGTGGTAGGACTTGCTACATGGAGAGCAATGCCTGGCTGAAGCGAGTGATCAATGTCGAAAGCCACCACCGTTTGTCACTGCAGTTAACAGTTTACAGCAGATGAAGTTTAACATGACAACCAACTCTGGCTGAATAGCTCATAAAGGCATGAAAACAGTCACAAGTGTAGTGGACTCAGATACTGCTTATGCAGCTGTGTTAATCCACTCAAAAAAAGAGGGATAGTCTACAGACCTTTGGAGAGAGTGACAATAGTTAACTCTCATGATATTGAAAAACTTAAATATTCTAAACTACTCAACGTGCAAGCAGATTTACTTCAGAAATGACTTGTTCATAACCGTCTGGTTAAGTTTATTCACACTATTCTTCAGGCGTTGCCAGATCTTTGAAAATTCTCCAGTCCAGTGTCTTGACAGAATGCCGCCATACACACGCTGAAACTAGCACAAAATCTTATGCGCCCAGTCCTAGAAGAAACTTTAAAAGAGGAAATCTTACCTTAATCTTACTCTGTTCTTAATTTCCTTTTGCTATTTTCGACTTTTGAAGCGTTTCGTTAATTATTATTATTATTATTATTACTACTACTACTACTATTACTACTCTTACTATTAAACATCATAATAAATTCTTGAAAAAGCTATCTACATAAATATACGTTGTTTGTTTTGCACTTAAAGCATGTTATCCTCCTTCCTATCTGCTCTAAGGCCAAGTAAAAAAAAAAAATTGGTGATCATCCTTTTTCACCAAAATTTTGGGTCGGGGGGGAGGTGTTTTTTTTTTTTTTTTTTATGATAGAAAAGTATTGTGGCGGCTCTTGGGGGTGTCGGCCAATCAGATGGCTGCGTGTCGTATGGTATTTGCATAAAGTTCTCTTGTGTGTTTATGGGGTCTATTTTGTAATTATTTGGGGTCTTTAAGAGGGGATTTTTGTATGTGTAATGATTGTTAGTTGTAGTCTAGTCTCTATGAGTTATTTTAGTGTTTTAGTTAAGTTACCGTTAATGTGTGTATTAGTACATTTAGTTAGTCTCGTCGTACTTCCGTGTTGTAAAGCAGTGAGCGTATGCTACTCCACTTTCCTTTTTACTAAAAGAGCATTTAGTAAGCAAATGTCTCATCCTTTTACTTTGTTCTCTTCTCCGATGCTATAATATGTAGCGGATATTAGAAAGATGTTGAAAACTTAAATAAACCATGTTAAACATAGATCATGTTCTTCTTGAGTGATTTACAAATTCAACTGAAGGGCGGAACATCTCACCAGAAGACACTAAAACGACCGGCCATTCGTATTGACAGCCACTAGGAAGTGTACTGCACATGTGTCATTGGAAGCATGCGAAATTTGAATGATTCTAGGCCAGACTAGGGTGTTTGGCGCGTTCTTTTGTGTGTGTAAAAAAAAAAAAAAAAAAAAAAAGGGTCGGGTGCTTTTTAGAGGGTCGGACGGGGATGATCACCAATTTTTTTTTTTTTACTTGGCCTAATCTATATGATCAGATCTCATTTTAATCAGCTAATATTAGTCTGAGACATCTCTATCAGATGCTCCTCAATCTTAGTTGTTAGGCCTATTTTAACTCCTCATAGTTTAATTATACACTGAGTAGACTATTTATTCCTCTTCATCTATGCTAGTATAAGAGCTTTGTAAATTTGGTACATTTTGAATCTAGCCCAAAGACTGCATTTCAAACCAGTCCAAATTTAGCGAACCTGGCAACCCTACACATTGGACAGCGAAACACTGTTTAGCCGTGGCAGATGACACACCCTCGGTTGTGGTGCAGACAATGAGTGTATTTTGCAGAATAAAAAGATAAATCGTTGAATGTGTCCAGCTGTAAAGTAACTTTAAGTTCAGTGAACCTGAAGGTTGTCCAGAGAATAAATCAGAGTAGCCTCGTCAAAGCATAAAAACAAGCTAAAGTTTGTTTTCTAAACGTGTGTAACAGCCCCGAGGAGCTGACAGAGTGACATTACAGACACAGCTCAGACTAAAAGCTCATTACTTTAGAAGTGTGAACAGAACTTACCGTCAGCGTTTCTCTCTCAGGACGAATTCTTTCTCTTTTCTCTTCTTCTCACTTTGAGGAGCGGCGAAGCAGCTGTCGTTCATAAACAATAAAAGCTGAGCTAACTTTTCCCTCAGAAGGCTGAGCTGGCAGACAGCAAATTCGACGCTTCTGTGATTTCACCAGGAGCTCTCTGTCAACTTCCAGAAGCGCAAACTGGACTGAGAAAGATGCCTGGAGGAATGCAACTAAGGGGAGGAGAGGAACACGAAAAGGGGGTGTTGGTTTATTGTGTCTTTGTGTTCGCTGGTCCTGATGAGGGCTGCCTCGTCTCTCCTTTTGTTGCTGCTGGGGAGAAGAAAAATTTGAAACTTCAGGCTATTGTGTCTGTTATTTACAAGAAAAAATATATGAAAAAGTAGACTACCCAAATAAAGCCAGCTAGCTTCTTTGTTATTGTATTACATTTTTACAACTAATGAAACTGGCACTCATTTATAATATACAGCAGGAACAGGACTCGAAAACAAAAAACATCCAGAAACTGTTCAGTTTTACTAACTAGAGAAACTCAGACGTCTGATTCCTTTGTTATCCCTCAACCGCGCGCCCTCCGTACACACACACACACACACACACACACACACACACACACACACACACACACACACACACACACACACACACACACACACGCACACGTACTCACCGCCTTGTCCTGAGCTCAGCGTGCTCTGATGCTCGTCTGATTTCTGAACTGCTGGTGATTATCTCTTTTCATTGGGTCTACTGGACCCATCCCCCCCCCAAAAAAAAAACCAACAACAACAACAACAAAAAAAAAAAACAGCCCTACAGTGGCTGTCAACCAGCACTGTGACGTTACCCGTGGTAGCTCTCGCCACACCCATCCATTCATAAACTGGTGAGCGCGGGAACGGAGAGATGGCATTCGCACCAAAGCGAGGTAGAGACTGTGCTAGTCTGAGGTAACCTGAGATAAAGAAACAATGTCTAAAGAGAGATCAGATGAACAGTGTCTATACGTTAATATCAAGATAAACCTGCTCTAATTTAGTACATCTGTATAACCTTCCTGCAGGTGTATCCCACTCAGGCGTTAGGGACATTAACAGATTTATTTTACATAACTTTCCCTCTTTTGTTAGACTGCTTTCAGGTACGGAGACCCTAAGGTGATATTGCGTACAAATTAAAATAATATGAGAGGTGTGGGAACAAGATAGTTAAAGCATGGTCACAACTTGCTAAGGTATGGGAACATGAAAGTTAAGGCTTACTAAATCTTACATGGGAACATGTTAGATAAGCTGTGGTCATGACTTACTAAAGTGTGGGAATGTGATAACTAGCCATGACTTACTAAGGTGTAGGAACACAATTAAAGCATGGCTGTGACTTACTTACTCACTCACTTCCGGTTTAGGGTACGCTGTGCGCGTCTGTGTTTGCCGCTCCTTTACCGGTGTTTGTTTGTCATTTGTTTACCTTGTTTTTGTGGTAATCGTTTATGTTACATACTTGGATTTACTGGAATTCACACTACTGAATAGCTGGGTGTCCTGATAAGGATCTATGCTGACCTTTTCTACCGGTTTGTGACTCTACTACAACTTCCACTCAGCTGGTGTCTAATGTCTGTTTCACCTGCGAGCTCTCTGTCGCACCGATCAGCTCCTTGTAACTCAACACGGGTGAGTGAGTTTCCCTTCTCTCGGTCTGTTGTGTGTTACCAGTCGTCATCACACTTAAGGTCATTTAGGTTCATACATTGTATTTGCTAATGGTGTTTTTGTTCCATTTGTTTACTGTTTGTTTGTGGCCATTTCCTCGCCGTTTGTGTCTGCGCGTGTCGCATGGGATTTGGCCTTCACTCACTCATTCATTCAGTGTCGGTACGAAATTAACACAAGGATGTGGAATCATTC
>BRDA01032291.1:5650-15658 GCA_036984385.1 Crenuchus spilurus | reverse complement strand
ATTTACGTATAAATAAACCGACACATTTTATGATGTAGCCCGAAATTGAGCTTCCCCTCCTTGAGAGACCAGCATCCGCCACTGATATATATATAAAATTTATGCCAATTTTCTCCCATTCCCAATGTGGTAGTAGCCAATTAACCTTTCCATCCTCTAGGGATCGCTTTGCACTGTCCCAGACTCTAGGAGGGTGACGACAAGCACAGCCACCGCCTCTTTTCAAACTATACACCATGACACACCATCACTGGGGAGCCAACATGCTTAGAGGAAAGCGCAGGATTCCCAGCTCCGAATGGACCAATCAGTAGACGCCTTAGCCAGCATACATTGCAATGTGTGAGTGATAGGGAGAGAGAGAGCGCCATCTACTCGCCCAGAGAGAGTACAGCCTATATCTGCTCTCTTGAGCCCCAGCTGTTGATGGCAAACAGCATGACCGGGATTCAAACTCACCATCCTCTGATCATAGTGTCAGCGTCTTAGCCTGCCGAGCCACTCAGGGCCCCGATGTAATTGCTTTTAAGCAGAATCAAGTAAATCACACCACAAATGAGCGTGAATCAGAGTTTTGAAATGAAACAGACAGGCTTCTTCTGTGAAATGAATATAATTGAACCAGAAGGTCTTGTATAAAAGCAAGTTTTCTTCTTCTTAAAGATGATGTAGAATGGACTGAACAGTCACTGTCCAACAGGAATCAATTTGGTGAATCAATCGTACCATTTGAAATGAATCAGATGGAATCAGGCAGATGTAGAGATGTGCTGATGGTTGATTCGTGTGAATGGTTAGTGTGGTTGGGTCTCAGCGCCCTCAGCGGGAGGCTGCAGCTCTATGTTCCCGTGGATGCCCAGCTGTGGCCTTTCTCTTTTGTTGACTTTGAAAAAAGATCACATAGCTTCCCTGCTCAGCATGGGGGGACAAGAGAGATGGGAGGAGGGCTCCAGGGGCCTCTGCTCTGGTCAGAATGACACCCACACACACACACACACACACACACACACATACACACATAAGTTAACAACTCTGCAGAACTGCCCCCTGCCTCTCCTTAATAAAGGAAGAGTGAAAGTGAGCTAATGTTTGCACATTCAGGCCTTTGAGTGAGGTCAGGGACACAAGACCATTCAGACCACTGACACTTCTTTCATTTTGGATCTTCATTGCTGCCATAAAAAGGACCGCCCAAAACCAAAGAAGTTGAGCTGCTGGCTGACAATATAAATTCACAAGCCAAATTGAATCTAAAGTCAGTTTTGGATGGGATTAACTGTACATGCAGATTGTTGTTGCAATTTTGTTTTTTTGTTTTTTTTACACTGTAATTTAATTTCTATCTAGATTGGCCATGTCAGTGATTTTCTACCTCCTTCTGAGTCCTCCTGTGAGAAAATCACAGGCTGAAAGTAAAATCCGTTAACTTGGGGCCTATTTTAAGGTGACCAGATTTATGCAATGGAAGCTTCCAGTCCAGTGATCAATATCATTAAAATATCTTTTTTATTATTATTATTAAGTAAACAAGGTGGTTGCGGTTTCATATTTTTTGACCATAGTAACTGTGCTCTAATAAAGAGTAGGCTGACTAATAAAACTGGGTACTAACTAAATAACTTTGCCAGAAACAGCACAGTAGCCTTCCATGATTAGTGAACCTGTGGCTATTGCCTAGCAGTCTATACACAGTCCTGGGCTAGTTCCAGATCTGGAGAGACAGAAATGTTTGCTTATGCCATATGTCATAAGCATTTGTGATGATCTTGTGGACTCACTTGACACTTGTAAGCTTCTGGTGGAGTTTAACACACCAGTATTCTCTAAAACTAGGTGAGCATGTAGTAGAAGTGGTTCTACTCCATGCGTGCCTAGTTTAGAGAACAGTGCTATGTAATACTCTACCAGTAGCTAGTTAAGCCAAAAACAAGCACAACTGCCCATCTGCTCTGTTGCAGCATTTTCTTAGGACTTTCTAGTGTGTTATTATTTCACAGTTAAAATGGGGACTACTCTGAAGACCTCTCCAGCTAGAAACAAACCAAAAACAGGGACTGTCCCCAGAAAACTGGGACATCTGGTCACCCTACCCTACTTCTATTGAAATAGTTAATCAGCTATAAGTAATGACTTGTAGCTGAAGCTAGGCCTGGGTGATAAACCGAAAATTTACAGATACCAAAATTAATGACAATAACCAACGTCTTTTTGCCCATGTTGGTATTTTCGGTGTCTTAAAAAAATTAAAAGAAAAGTCGATTTGCTTTTTTGGCAGCTACGTTCATGTTCCTTTAAGACGCTGCTCTCCATGCTGTCTGTAGGGCAACCTGTAGTCACGTGTAGTCAAGCCTCAAATTACAACTTTTAAAACAGTATACTTAACAAGATGTATATACTGTACCTTGTTGTCATTTGAGGCTTAATCATATTTATATAATTATATACGTACATCATTAGATATTGTACAATTTATGTTGTACTGTTGTGTCAAAAGCTGGTTACTGTCATTACTAAGCCTTTCAGAGACCTACAATTATTTTTATGGCCCCACACTTTATAGAATTTATTTTCTCATGTTTCAGGATACACTCTTCACCGATGTGGCTTAGGGTGCAGGGCACAACTCCATTACCACTGCATATACTGTCAGTCAATGGTGCTGCCTAAAGAAGACTTAGAAAACCATTTGATTGTGTGTAAGACTAAACAATCAACCACAACACCTCTGTCAAAGCGAGTATTTTTGGGGGATATGTGTGTATTAGTATTGTCGTCCATTTATCGTTATCGAGGTGAACTGCTCAATATATCGCAATATTGATTTTAGGCCATATCGTCCCAGCCCTACCTGAAGCCCTGCCCCTTTAATAAGCCTGTGGGATCTCAGTTTTCTGAATGTTTCTTTTTTCCTTTGGATAATGCTCTCCCAGGTAATGTATGAAGTGGATATTCCATCCAGACCAATTACATTTTTGAATGACTCTTCAAAAGCATTTTTTAATTGGTGTTTGGTGAAGATTCCCATTCTAAGACATTACATTACAATGCAAGATGAAATCTGTTTGGAAAATCAAAGACTTTTGTATCCAGACAGGATTAAAATGATCAGGCGAGTGCTAAGATAGCTAAACACAGTATTTTGGTATGTATTTCTTTCAGAGGTGCTCCTGTAAAGAAGAAATGCAATTAGGACACATTAAATAAAACAAAGTAATATTTGACATAAAGTAGCCAAATACTTGTACAAGTGGCCTCTAGTACTGTTTTCAGATTAATGATAATCAATTGATTGATTGATCAATTAATTGATGATTCAGTGATATTGAATGTGTTGATTAATGAGCTTCTGGATAAAAGTACCTAGAACAGCCAGATTAATAATGACAGTCCTCCACATCAATACACATCCAGCTGGCCTTGCCCTGGGACAGATCTGTGAGTCTACATTATTTTACATGACACATAATCAATAGTGTACACTGAAAATAGAATTTGTCAGCAGTTGTCTTACTTTGACTCGTGAAATAATTGATAATTGCATCATAACTGCTTCTGCCAGAAACTGAAGAGTTTACTGAAGATTAAACTTGACGAGATGGTTTCTCAAGTTTACTGTGTGTTTTAAGTTGAGCTGGCAGATCTTCCACAAAGTATAAATTCTAAGATTGCCAGATAACTTCTTTGTCCAATAGGAATGCCCTACTCTTTATCTATTACACAGGACTGACTTTGGACTTCAGTTACCTAAACAAACTTGAAAAATACCCCAATGATGCTTTGACAGACTTTTAGAGAACACTGTATGTAGTTTTACAGTATCTGATTCATATAAAATTAAAATGGAAAAATCTTAAAGTTTGGTTTTGAATATTTTGGTTTTAGTCATGTTCTGACTAAATCACATTTAGTCACATTTGCATCTCCAAAAAATAGAATATGGTGAAATCCATATTAATTTGTGTTCATAATTTAATTCAAAAAGATAAACTGACATTTATAAACATTGTGTAAATGTTGATCAGTATGATTTTATCTCAAGAAAATTAGATATCTGAAATTTCATTTGGAATTGATTACTATTCATACTGTATCAACATTAAAACAAACAATATGTCACTTTGTGAAATGAATATAAAATACTAGACAGTTTGAATAACAATTTTAAAGAAATGTGCCTACAATAACTGATATTATTAGTTTTTATCCATTTTTATTTGACCAATTTCTCCTGTATTTAAAAAATACATAAGAAGTCAATAAAACAGCACAAACAGAAACTAATGTATGCAATGTAAAATAACATGAACACCAAAAGCAATTTCTTTCCTTTACAACAAAACATTTTAAAACTAAAATTTAAATCATAATTGCACAAATATTTTCTGGAGGAGGAAATGATGTCATTGTGTGATGAAAAGAGTTCTAGATGGATAAAAATATTATATTTTATTAGCCTAATTAATTGAGTTAAGACAACTTTTGACTAAACTAAAAAAACTTAACTCCAGAAGCAACTTTAAAAAAATCACAGTGAAGACTAACATATCACAGAACCAGCTTAGCGTGAATGGGTTTTTATCTTTTGCCCCCATTAACTCCCTTGGGCAATGCCCTTAGACATGAAGCAGGTCAAGGGCACTGCACTGACTTGCTCTGATTATGTGTTATCAGGTGTGTAGTAAGCTGAGAGCGCCAGAAACTAAGGCAACACCTCAGCCTGAAGAGTGTGCATGCTCGAGGAGGCTTTGAAGGTTGCCTTTTGTTCGCTTGTGCAATGAGAGAAATGTCTAAAAATATTGAACTAAGAAGAATCACTATGCCTCTTATCTCCAAATGCAACCCAATGCCAACCTTACCCCTTGCTGAGAGAAGTCACCGTAGGGTACTTGTATTAGCTGACACCTATGGTATGTTAGTGCTGAATTTTAAACTGCTACAGTTAGCAGCACATATCTGCCTCCGTCACACTCTCTGTGTGTTGCTGGGTGCAGATACCATAGTGAAAGTGCTATGATAGCCAAGTATTGTTATAATCTTCCATCCAGACCAAGTAGATGGTTGACTGACTCTTCAAAAGCATTTTTATTTTGTTTGATGATTGGTAAAGGTTTCTAATGGATTCACTTGCTAGAAGATTAATGATGGCTAGTAGCAAAAATCTTTGGTTTCCAATGCAAGACATCTTGTCACAGGACTGCCAGCTATCCAGATGGATAGAGGGGGGGTTGAAGTTGTCTGGATAGTGTCCCCATTTTTAGAAAAACCCAGAGCTGAAAGCAACCAGGTTAGGTTTCAAGTGCAGACAGGGGAGGTGGCAATTAAATAACAAAAATGGGAAAAACAAAAACAAGAATAAATGCCATAAAGAGGATTTCAAACCAGTGTGCAGACTGAAAAACATAGTGTACTGTGCATTCCCCACTGTGCCAAGGAGTGAGTGTGAAAAACCTCAAACTACAGAGTGGATTAATGAAGTGTGGGGCTTGCTGCACCACTCGCAGCAGCTGAGCCAGGTGAACACTGTCTAAACAAATGTGCCAGAGAAATGAGCTCAACCTTCCACCAGGTGCAGCTTCACCACAGCTGGGCCTTGTGCAACTAATGCCTTGTTCACACTACAGAATTTTAGCCCAGTTTTCCAGTCACAGACCAGTTTTTCGTTGATCGCTTTGCTTGTAGGTGAGTCGGGGAAGACTCAGGGCTCACTCAGTGGTGTAGTGTGAACTCCTGAAAGACACTCATCGAGCCATTGCCGATTGATCTCCGACCAGTCGCAGACGCTCGTGAGATATTTGACATACTGCATATCTGAGAACCAGTCGGGCGACTGTGTCAACAGCAGTAACTACATACAACCAATGAGATCACATAGAGAGAACCACGTGTCCATTGACACAATCTCTCTGTTATTGTTATTGTGACTGCACTGCAGAAATAATGTAATTGATTATATCTATGATCAGTGTAATGGACAGATGAAATAAAGCTGGCAACAGTATGTTTGTAATATTGTTAAGAGTTTATTAATGTGTGCTGTCACTATGTTGATATTTGTGTAGGTCTCTTATTTTGACAAGTGAAAAACTATGAAAATAACATCACAGTTTTGGTTTGAAGGCAGTGATGGTGTGTGCGTATCTTTTTCTCTCCGTTAATATACACATTTGCTGGTTTCTATTTTGTCTTAAAAATGGCAACAGCAACAAATATAACTATAACAGTACTGCTGGCTCATAGCCTGTATGATATAAACCACTCATAGACATCGCGCTGTACTGCACACTCAAAGGCAGCAGTACATTGAACAGTACCGGCTGTTCTGTTCTGTTCTTGCAACAAAACATGTTCTTGGAGAGCAACCAGGAGTCTGCGAAGACAAATAGCATAATTTGTGACCCCGGGTCGCTGACCAGTCATGTAGCGTGAAAGCCGCAACAACTGAAAGACTCATGATTACAGCTCAACCACTCGTGTAGTGCGAATGACCCAAAAACCGAAGACTCAAAAAAGCTGTGTAGTGTGAACCAGGTGAGCCCCTGGCGCACCATTCCTATGGAGTGAGCACATTGGAATGGAGTACCCTAACTGCACAGGGTAGAACGCAACCAAGGGTGGTCTTGCTTATCTCTTATACCATCATATATCTCTTATAATTAGCCCCCACACTCACATATTCATACACCGTATACACCCTTAAAATAAGAAGAACGGGACACTCCCCAGCGACTAATATCCAGGGCAGTTTTTTACAGGAACCAATAAAAGGAAAGGGGTAGACTCCAGCAGCATAGTCAGTGGAGGTAACTTACAGGAATGAAAGGAAAAGGGCCCACCCTCATGAGCAATCAGTGCTCTGCAGGGGTGGTCCTTTATACATCTTTCTGGAAAATCACAGAGACTACTATCCAGATAGGATTCAAATGAATGCTGAGATAGTTAATAACAAGTCATTTGGCCTGTATTACTTTCAGGGGACCAGGAGAAAATCACCATGGGCAAGCACAAATGAGATCTGGTAAAAGAAGATATTACCCAATCATCCCCTTGTATATCCAGTCCAGTAACAGGACTTTTAAAATAATAAAATAATATTCAACATGAAATAGCCTAATATCACTAGTCAGTAGTACTGTTCCCCATTTCAGATGAAGTTTAATACTGAATGTGATGATTAATGAGCTTCTGGACAAATATTTCCAGAACAGCCAGATTAAAAATTACAGTCCTGCAAATCAATATAGACAGTCATATCACAATTTTATGACCACCCATCACAGATGCGACAGTTTACTGCATGTATAAATAAGTGAGCACACCAGTTAGCTGTATCAGAGTGTAAAACCATCATCATGGACAAAGGACGTGATGTGACTGATGTCCAAAAAGACATGATAATAGAGGTACAAGGTGAAACATGGTGGTGGCAGCATCTCAGAAACCACTAACTTTGTGGGATGTTCTAGAGCTGCTGTAGTGAAGGTGCACTGAGAATGGACTTCTCATGCATCGGCATAACAATGATGACCCATGAGCCATCGATGCGAGAGGAAAATAACAACTCCGGCCAGTGGTTCAGAGTACAGAGTGTTTCTGGAAACCTCCCAACATCTATGCCATACCTTCTCGCTAGTGTCTTCAAAGACAAGGTTGGTTATTTCCACTATTGGGTAAGTGCTCATAATATTCTGATATGACTGCGCATCTACATTATTTTTCATGGCACATAATCAATAGCATCACAATTAATGTACACTGAAAATATGCTGGGGTTTGTAACATCAGCAGTTGTCTCACTTCAACTTGCATCATAATTGGTCCTGCAGAATTATCTGCCTCATCCTAGCTGTTAACTGTGGAGGATATCTGTCAAAAATATGGTCTTTACACTCGTATAATAATGGATGCAGAAGCTTCTAAACTTAAGTCATTAGACCATACGCTGGTCCCTTGGCACATATCTCCAAAACCATACTAACGACTCCCTGAAGAACATGTGGTTCAAAGCTCAGAGTGGAACAGGGACAAAATTGAGCCCCATTTGCTCCACTCACTCCACAGACTTCAAAGCGCTCCTTCATCTCAAATAAGTTAATTGAATTGCACTCTTGGTAAGTACAGTTCGTCATGTTTCAAATATCTTCAGACAATTAATGGGAAGCGAAGGGATCGCTTTGGGCCCGGACAGAAGGATGAAACTTGGTCAGATGTTCCATTTTTCTCATTTTTTTTCTCTATGCAAGTAGGCTAATTCAAAAAAAGGAAATTCCAGCGGTTTCTTTGAACGTATCCTTTACGGTCCAGCAAAATGACTTCTCGCTCTGACCAATTACCGTGATAGTGAGAGTGACTTTCACATGCAAATTTGTTTTTTGGTGCACTGCTTATATCAACGATCTGGCAGACTTGGATTGACTGAATGTACTCGGCCTGTCCACTGTAGTTGAAGTTTTCTAGAAGGATCTTTATCTCAAAAGCCATTTGTTTCCACTTACAAGTTCAAAGAAGCCCACTGATGTTAGTCAAAGCTGGTTAGCACGAAGATAATGGTGTGATTTCATATTTTTGTAGATTAAAGCATAGAGCTTTTTGGTTTAACAGGGAAACTGCTCCTTTTCTCTGGACTTTTCTCTCTTTTTCAAGGAGATTATTCTTACGCAGGTCACTGTTTGAGCTCTGACTGTGAAAAGAAAAAACTGATATGAATGAAGTTGAATCATCTCTTGTTAATTAGCTGATTCATTACATCAGGTGTGTCAGGGTTTGAAATGCAATTGAGAGAAATGAGACTAACCTATCATAACTTTCCATACATTAGACACATTTTATTCTAGATTACTTCTTGTACTAGGCCACGTCCAAAATTTAGATATATGCTTGCCAATCACTTGTAGAGGCACAACTGTCAATCAAACACAAAATACATTAAGTGATTTATTCTGCCATGGATGATAAATGAAGAACAAATGAACATTAAACACATTTTATTATTTGCATTAATTTAGTTTATGTTCACTTTCTTATACAAATACAATGCACTTTTCAGACAGCAGGGTGTCACAGGGTGTGAGATACTACGTACATTGATGTGTATAGGAAGTGTGAGGTATTGAGTACAGTGTTGTGTACAGGGAGTGTGAGGTATTGAGTACAGTGTTGTGTACAGGGAGTGTGAGGTATTGAGTACAGTGATGTGGACAGGGAGTGTGAGGTATTGAGTAGAGTGATGTGTACAGGGAGTGTGAGGTACTGAGTACAGTGTTGTGTACAGGGAGTGTGAGGTATTGAGTAGAGTGTTGTGTACAGGGAGTGTGAGGTATTGAGTACAGTGCTGTGTACAAGGAGTGTGAAGTATTGAGTACAGTGCTGTGTACAGGGAGTGTGTGGTATTGAGTAGAGTGATGTGTACAGGGAGTGTGAGGTATTGAGTACAGTGATGTGTACAGGGGGTGTGAGGTATTCAGTACAGTGATGTGTACAGGGGGTGTGAGGTACTGAGTACAGTGTTGTGTACAGGGAGTGTGAGGTATTGAGTAAATTGTAGTGTACAGGGAGTGCGTGGTATTGAGTAGAGTGTAGTGTACATGAGGTGTGGGGTATTGAGTAGAGTGTTGTGTACAGGGGGTGTGAGGTATTGAGTGCAGTGTAGTGTACAGGGAGTGTGAAGTATTGAGTACAGTGCTGTGTACAGGGAGTGTGTGGTATTGAGTAGAGTGATGTGTACAGGGAGTGTGAGGTATTGAGTACAGTGATGTGTACAGGGGGTGTGAGGTATTCAGTACAGTGTAGTGTACAGGGAGTGTGAGGTATTGAGTAGAGTGTTGTGTACAGGGAGTGTGAGGTATTGCGTACAGTGCTGTGTACAAGGAGTGTGAAGTATTGAGTACAGTGTAATGTACAGGGAGTGCGTGGTATTGAGTAGTGTGATGAGTTATGGTGCGTGAGGGACATGTAATGTGACATGAGTTATGAAGTGTGAGGAACATGTGTCGTGACATGCGTTATGGAGTG
>BRDA01032289.1:0-18237 GCA_036984385.1 Crenuchus spilurus | reverse complement strand
GAGGTTTCAGAGGAGCAGAGTGTCTTTACATTTCCACAAGACATTTTTCTGCTGGCTGAGTGACTTTACATAGCCTGGAGGAGTGTTTCTGCTGGACGAGTGATTTGATATCAATGTGGGGGAGTTTGTCCGTGGGTGGAATGACTTTACATCCCATCAAATACATAATTTTCCAAATGCTTCTTGTTGTTGTTCAACAAACCTAATTAGTTTTGTGCAAACTGTTTTAATCCGTGTCAGCCGGTCAATATACAGTATACTTTAATATGCTAAATAATGTGTTTATATGGTTTTTAAAACAAACAAGACGACGACGACGCTCATGTAGGCTGGCGGCTAAGGAGGACAGGAGGACGGGCGTACGTGTATGGCATGGTTACACTTATCATATGAAAAGTAAAAGTAAAACTTTCTTGTTCACTACCTTTTGCTGTCTTTGTGTCGCTTTCACTTTCACTGGACAGCGGTCAAAGGTATTGACTGACCTCTTCTTCTACGCTAGCATCTAGGGGATGCTACAACCGCAGTGCCCCTAGCGGTTGGCATACTTGAACTAATTTACGCTGCTCGTTACTTGGAATTTTACTCGTTACCTGGAACAAAAATATTCCGAGATCTCGACTCGTTACCTGGAATACTCGTTAGTAGGGATGCTCGTAAGTAGGGTTACCACTGTATAATATTGTCACTGTTGTCATAATAATAAAACTCAAATGTAGTTTAAGTTAATGTAACAATAATGTATTCAAACCATGACAGTAGTGCTAGATAGTCATACAGTAAAGTTTATGCAGCTCCGGTCATATTTTGCTTATGAAAAAAAAGTTAACGAGTCCCCTACTGCCACAGCAGTCTCATGTGAGTGCAACCAACTGCTGTGTGTGTGTGTCCTCTCCACTCAGAGCAGCTGAGAATGCTGTGCTACAAAAACAGAAAAAACAGCCTTCACCTAAAAGCCCTTTGGCAACCAGCACATGCTGGCTCGGTCCAGGACCTTTGACCCATCTTGCCAGCTGGCTGAGGATTGTTTACACTCTGAGGAGGAGAATCCCTTGTCCTGCTTTTCAACTACTTATCAATGACTGTTGTTGGTCTCTTCAACTTCAGTATTTCTAAATGTTTCAAGGCCAGTTGACAGGATTCACAAAATTCCATAAATATTTCAATTTTGTGCTAAACCTTAGTATAATATATATATATATACACACACACACACACAATACTGTATACAAGAATTACATAAAGCCTTGTGAAGTGAGAGCTAAGGGCCAGTCATCAGCTCAGAAGAGATGGAAATTTATTTAACACCTCAGCATTTAATCTTCTCCAGTTTCACATAGTACAACAGCTTGCACACAAGTAGGTATTGTCATCCTGTGTAGAAGTAAATTAATAAGCATGAGATCATTTCACTGAATACCAATGTAAGTCATGAGTATCTGGCTGCTTCTAGTTATATGCTACACTGACTGTGAATATTCTGTTTGTAGTGTGACCAAAATGACCAAGAACAATGATAACGTGATGGGTGATGGTCTACTATGTCCATCATACTGAAAGTAGAATATTAGTATCTGAATACAGGCGGTCCCCAGGTTACATCGTCCCCGAGTTACAATGTTTCGTGGTTACGACATCTCCCATTTACTGTATAAAGCCTTGTTTCGTGTTTGGTGCGCGCGGCGGAAGAATACACGGTTAACGTATTTTATATGTGTTTTTTTTATAATTACTGTGTTAGCATAGGATACCTGCTTACAGCATGTTATTTATGTACAGTATTTACGTATGTTCCGACTTACACGAAATTCGGTTAACGACGCGACGTAGGAACGGATCAACGTCGTAAACCGCCTGTATAAGAAAATTTTGTTAAGTAATTTTTGTTTTGCATTTTTCAGTCTCCTATTCAAAAAGTCTGAAATACTAGAAAAACATCTCTTCTCAGGACTGTTCTGGTGTTTCAGATAAGATGGCATGAGAACATAAGAACACGACATCATCACACTGTTAGTTTTCACATGACAACGTTTCCATTTACTTAAAAATGGAGGTTTTTGAAAAAGACGGAAATTTCTGAAAAACCTGTGTCAGCTTTCTCATGTGTATAGACGTGTTTTTGAAATCACCAACAACACCATTTATTTGCATATGTTACAGTTTTAATTGACTAAAAATGCAGAACAAGTCTGGGTTGTTAATGTGTGCTCATAATTTGCTCTGAACAACATGCTATTAACCAAATTCCCCTTTTCAATTCACAGTAATGCAGAGGCTTCAGAATCTATTGTTCTGTTCCTTTTTTAAAAAAGTAGTCAAAAATACCATAAAATCACATCTCAGGACTGTTCTGGAGTTTCAGAAACAGCACTGCCATGACAACAGGCACAGTCACATTGTTTGAAAATCTCAGTGCCTGGTACATTGCATTTTGCATAATAAACATTTTATTATTCATGTTTCTATGTGAGGCGTCATCATGTTTGGGCTGGAATACGTATTGCCTTCTTGGGTAGCTCCTGCACTGTCATTTGGATGGAGTGATTTTTGAAAATGCTGTTGTGTGTGAAGATTTTTTTTAAAACAATACTGTATGCACAAGACTGAAGCATGTTATGCTGTGAACAAGCATGTTGCAAAATAGGTTCCCCATGCTTAATCTATTACTAGCACGGCATGACAAGACCATGTTTCAGAGCATCTTACAGCTTCAAATTTCCAGGAAAATTCCAGTCAATCTATCCGGAACTCTCTGGGGGACCACAGCATCTCATGTGTTTTCAGTAAAGCTGAACCTTCTTCTCCAAAGCCCAGCTCTGGATGTCACAATCATCTACCCCCGCCATAATTCTGCTTCAGCAGATGTTTAAATAGTTCTTCAGTAGGTTATGATTATACTATATTATTTTTTGCTCTAGCTGTATTGTTTTCTTTTCAGTTAAAACTAACGTGGATTCTTCAGAAAAGGTTACCGTCATTCCCAAAATGGGTTCCTTCCTTCATTAACGTTTACACCTTATTTTAAAGACAATGAGAAAGTATCTACATTTAGTATGCACACTACCATCCTAAGGATGGATGCTTACACCTTTTTCAACAAGCACTTTGGTGGCACCAGCAAAGAAAGCCAAGCATGCTTTGCTGGAACGCAGGAATGGACTGTATACTGTGTAAAATGTGTTCAAATCTGGCCTTCTAACAGGATTTATTTTTGGTTTTCTGGTATGCACAAAAAGTTGGAATAAAAAAATAAATGCATTTTCTAAAGCATCCACACTAGCATGAACAAGATTTTATGCTCCGACTTGGTTGGAATTCAATCCACGACTGACTTCACCAAGAACCAAAGATAGGGCAGCACAAAAACATGGCAGCCACACTGTTAATGTAAACACTTGCCATTAATAACTAATTAAAAAATTAACAAAACCATTATCTCCCCCCAAAAAAAATAATCTGAGCCCATTTTTAGCACTTTTTCTGATTATCAAAATTTAAATATTATCTCCATTTTTATAATAGTGTCTTTTGCCATCTTTGCACATATCTGATGCAAACATGATAGAAAAAACACACAAATGTAGCCCAAAGTTCCACCCCGGCACTATTTGGTTGGCAGAAATGTGAATCAGGCATTGAATCCAATCCAATGTGCTTTCTTTTTAATATTCTAATATTAAATTATGTTCATTTAATGCAAGTCCTGTGCATACCACAAATGTAAAAAACATGGTAAATGAATATCAGACCCAAATTTTGGTTATCGTGTCCTTTAATAACTGCCATTGACCCTGAAAAACACACTAGTTGACCTCAGTTCACACACCTCCAAAACAAACAGCAGATTCTCACTGCCAGCATTTAACTTATAAGGCTTATGGCACCACAGCATTTTGTAAAATAGTCTTAAAGCATCAGAAAACCCTAAACTAGCTACCAATCCTATCCATTAGTAAACACTACAGATTTAACTCTTTTGCAAAATATAGGACCTGTTACTAAGTATCAAAAAGAGATCATTTTCTCCATGCTCATCACCAACCACGAGACATTATGCTAATTATTTCATACCTCTTTTTTATCCCCTCTGAATAATTTCACAGCACCTCAGCGCACACAGTCTGCTGATACTTTGAGCTATTTTTGCCATTCTGCACCAAGGCAGAAGAGATCAAATCAATCCTGCTCCAAGCCTACGTCTTCTTGCAGTTGCAGAATAGTTAAAAGGAAAATTCTACACATTCCTCCAAGTAAATTTCTTGAATATTGCATAGTGTTTCCAAACAGCCAGCTTTCAGAAAGATACTGCAGAGGTTATATGTCTATATTTGATGCCTTTTTTAAATCTACTTCTACTTTGTATTCCAAAAAGGCACACACGCCTCCATCTGTTTTAATGCTATTTCACAATGGCTTTTTGGGAAAATCTCAACCATTTGCTTTTAATGAAGACTGTAAGAGATCAACAATGCTCTGAAAAAGTACTTAATAAAAGGGTAGCTTTGTGAAATGCTACTTTAATGGTCTGTACAGCAAAATGTGATTTTTTCCCACAAGTGTTTGTAAGTAGGTGTATTACACTTTACTACTCTAAAACACAAGTACGTAAACATGAGTGTGTTGCCATGTACAAGCTAGTAAAATTGTGCTAAAATTAGCTTTACTTCTAACTAGGCTAACCACTCTAAGCAGTTAACATATTGGGACTTTGTTAACTGTTGAGAGGAGGACATCCTCATCAGCACTTTAGCCTCTCAACACAAATGTCATTACCTAAAAAAAAAGTCTAAAACTGAAAAACTACCTAAAAGTCATTTTTAAAAAAATCGCTATTTTTGCTGTTTTCTCTTTCTGCCAATCTGAAAAACACCCCCTGTTCAAACACAAGTAGCTGATATTGCTCCTAATACTGATTGCTTGCCTATGTCTATTGGTAAAAATATAAAAAAAAACCAGTATACACCATCACTAGTGCTGTGTATTGGTGAGAATCTGGGTATAAAACACAATTATGATACAGGGTTACATTTATACTGTTTTAGAGAATCAGTAAAGTTTCACAAAACGATGTAGCTCAGGTGTATTAACTCTTACACACCTACAGACCTAAAAATGTTCTGGCCAAAAATACATTTCTATGGTCTGTCTGGAGAGAAGAGACATGGCTTACCTTTGGTCTGGTTTTCTCCTTGTGTGATCCAAGCAATTCCTCCAGTTAGCACTAGCGATGAAACCTGGGTACAGAACGAGAGGAAGTGGGTTTATACTGTGTATAGGAACTAAACGACTATTAACAAATGGCAAAGAATAACATACTGAACTGCTTTCAGTCCAGATCAATTCAGCCGCATGGGGAAGAACTGCTGGGCAAGCACACATTTAAGCAAACGCACATAATCACACACACAAATCACAAGTATGAGCTGTGGCAGCTGTGTGTGTGTACGTTTTGAATTATACAACCCCCTCACACACACACAGCTCTAACAAACACACAACAGTAGAACATCAGGAAAGAAACAAGAACCTTCTCCTTACAGTTCAACCTGAAATCTGTAACTAATTTAAGAGTCGAGTCAGCAGATGACTGGCTTTCACAGCAAACCTACACACGTCTGAGAAGCGCCGGATTAAGAGTCTTATACAATGCCAACTTCAACTACACATTCGTCAGAGCCAGAACACGCTTATTAAGTGACAAAGCACAGGCGTTGTGTGTCTACTCGTTTCTGTCCATTTTCAAGACCAAACTATTCCAACTCGCATCTTCAGTCTCATTAACGGCAAATGTACTCTGATTGTATTCATCCCTCTGGTTGCTGAACATCCACTCTCACAATACAAGCCTGTTCTTATGAAATATAGGCAATTACTAGGACTGTGTATTGGCAAGAAGCTGGCTGTATAATACATTACCATGTTACTGAGGTGACTCAATACAGTGCAGCGTTATAAAACTTCCAGCAACATTTGAGTGATTACTCTGCACTGACACTACAGTTAAACCTGCTCATTACCTGCTGAGCTGAATCCGGTGTGTTTGATCAGGAAGATCAGCAAAATGTGCAGGAATATGGCCCTCAAGGACTGGAGTTTGACACCCTGATATAGTGTAATAATTAGGGATGCACCGATACCGATACCAGCATCGGGTATCTGTCCGATACCACGTGCGTGTACTTGTACTCGTATTCATAAAAGTGCTCCGATACTACAGGATCCGATACCAGCGTGATGGGAGCTTCGTTTCCTTCTAACAGACAGTATTAGTTTGCGCCACAAAATAAATAAATAAATAAAATTAAATAAAATTAAAAAATAAAATTAAAATAAGAAGACGATGACTACGTAGTTCAGCCGAGCTGAACAAGCCACTTAACGGCAGCGTGACTTTAACCAGCCCGGTAGTAGAGAAGGAGCAGTTATGTCAGCGGTGTGGAGGTATTTCCAGGTGAATGAAGGTGACAAAAGCAGTGTTAATTTCGTTAACGATAATTATGACGAAAAATATTCGTTAACGCCAATTTTTTCACGACGAAAACGAGACGAAAACTAAATAAAAACTAATATTTTAAAACGAAAACTATGACTAAAAGTATTAGACTTTACGTCGACAAATAAAAACGAAACGAAAATGTCACAGAATGACTAAAATAATGTTTTTGTCCAGTAATCCGCTTTTTAAAGTAAACCTGCCGCACGTCTGACTTCCTCAAAGCACGCTAAGCTCCACAGTCAGTCAGTCAGTCAACAACACAACGAGCTGACGTCACTGCTGCAGCTTCGACGGAAGAGAAGAAGCGATTTATGGAGTAATTTCACTTTCGCTGCCACACAAAACAAAACAAAGCAAAGTTTGTGGATGTAAAATAACTGGGAAAAGCACTACTAACCTCAAGAGGTCCTCAGTTCTCACCACCACGACCTTTACAAAAAGGTAAGCTAACGTAGTGTAGCTAGCTAGTTGGCTAACGGTGATGATTATGTATATCTGATATGTTTCATTTTTGAATGTTTCAGTGTATAAAGAGGAAATGTGTAATCTGTTATCATTATCTTAGGTGTTTAGATTAAATAGATCACAAACACATCTAACTGGAGCCATAAGACACACATACAGGCTCAGTTTCATTTTAAATGTAAGTATTGATATTTATTAGTACTCTTATTGGTACTTGGTATCGGCAGGTACTTAAATGTAAGTACTTATACTCGTACTCGGTTTTAAAAAATGTGGTATCGGTGCATCCCTAGTAATAATGCAAGTAACGTGATGTACTGCAATTTTTAAATCTACTTTTAAGAAAACTTGTTTACATGCAACAGTCTAATGGCTGAAGAACCACCATCTGCCACCAATCTTTGTATGTAAACTATTACGTAAACATCCATACTATGTTAGAGAATTAACCCTTTCATGCATGATGGACAGTTAATGTCATTATCTTCTATATGTCATGGTTTTAATGTTAGAATTGCATGACAGCTTCTTTCTCTCGTCATGGTCCACTGGTGGTTAGTAACTGCAAGCGCAACAAAACACATGGTAAACAAAAATGACTGACATATGTTAATCAGATTGAAAGGTGGATAAAACATTTTGGAGGGAAATCTTGATAGATTTCTTTCATCATTCATGCATGAAAGGGTTAATATAGCATCAGAAAACTAATACTGAGACTCAAGTGTGTCGATACTTTATCCATAGCAACCCCATACAAAACACATACTAGGGCTGCGAATCTCTGGGAATCGAACGGATCGATCCAGACTCGATTTTTTTCCCCGATTCTTTCATATCCGAATGAAATACTTTACTGTTACAATCTCTGCAAATCACATGAGTCACGTCAAGCCCTTTCTTACCCGGGCCGGGTTGACGGTAAAATCCAAAGTGTTTCCAAATGGTTGCTTTCAAAGACCGCGGCTTGGCTTGTATGCCTGTACATAGCCCACGCTGCTTCCTTATTTTGCCTAGCACTACGGTGGCTGAGAAGGCACATCTGCACTCGCAAAAAAAAAAAAAATTTTTGAAAACGAGAATCGCTTCTGAATCATTTAATGTTAGAAACGCGATTCGAGCTCGAAGCGATTTTTTCCTGCACCCCTAACACATACTATGCCAAAAAGTGTGTCACATCTAGAAAGCTAAATATATATGAAAGTTATATATTTGAGGGCACCAAGTGGCTCAGTGAACTATAGGAGGACCGTAAGTTTAAATAATGGTCATGCTGCTTGGCATCAACAGTCAAATTTGGCTTTGCTCCCCATCACTACTAAGCAATGTCTGCTGGCTCAGGCATCGGCCAGCCAATCCGTCAGATATGGGGATTCTGCACTTTCCTCAGAGCATGTTGGCTGTCCAGCGACGATGCATGGGCAGCAATTTGAAAAGGGGTCGGAGTGCTGGAGTTAGATATTTCAGCAGTAATAAATAAATAAGCATTTTTCATTGTGTTGGCTTGGCTGTTTCCAAACCTTGCAGTTATCATCAAATGCAATGCATTGGCGCCCTGTCCTGGGTTTAGCTAAGATAGTGTAATGCCCTGCCCTGCCCCTGGTGAAGGAGTAGGGGACTCACCATGACCCTGATCAGCGTTAAACTGATCATGGACAAATTAATGGATTGATCAAATATTTGTACTGTTTGTTTAAATCAGGGATACTCATTGCGCGGCTCCCGAGCCACATGCGGCTCGCCGTGCTTTATTGGTGGCTCTCGTGACCGGTTACAAAAGTACGCCAGCACAGCCAAAGTATTTTAAAAGCATGTTACAGAGACATGTACTGTAATGCGCTTTACATTCCAAGCACTTGCCCTCTCATTTTGCCTCAATTAAAGTTGGTTCCAAATGGGGGATACTGTGGAACCTGGCAACACAGGCACTGTTTCCAACAGCAGGCTGCACGAGACTCTGCTGTTGCCAGGTTCACGGTTTAACACTTATAAAAGAACTAATAAAACACTCAGGTTACCATATTATTAATGACTTTAAGATAAACAGCAATAATCATAATAAATCCCTTATAAACAAAATACTAAGTCGTACACTCGTACACAGTTGTTTTGCCATTCGCTTCAAACGTGGGACAGACATATTGTGGGCTAGTTTAAGCTTCTAAAGGACGGGTTTTAGACTGACTTTAGGCTGGATATTTTAGTTGGACCTGGCAACCCTGCGGCAGGGTGGCTACATGGCAGCAGTGATTCTATAAGCTAGCTAGAGCAATATATTCAGTGTGCAAAGGTTTAGTCCATAGGTGGGTTGTTTATTTTTTTACATTATTTGAGTGACGTGGGGTGATATTGTGGCTCTCTCCTTGACTTTGATCTGTCAATATGGCTCTTTTGAAGACATCCAATCTATGAATTTTATTTAATTTCATTCAGTTTTGTGGAATAAAACACAACCTCTGCAATAGCTCAGACTACATGTGCTGACGCTGTATAAAAACAAGTGTGTGTGTGTGTGTGTGTGTCAAACAAAAACCAGATCACAGCTGCACACTGGGGCACAACTGCGCAAGCCGTCTGTCTGCACGGCAGCCGGAGTGTGTGTGCGCGCGTGTGTCCTGCATGACAAAGAGACTTCTCACCAAGTGGACCACCATGTGGTCTTTTGTAGACTCACTCATTTGATCCCAATTTAGCTTCAGAGCACCAGAGGCAGCAAAAACGACTTTGCTGTAAACCAGCTTTTCCAAAAATAGGCAGGAAAAGAAGAATCAGTTGATTCTATAAAAAGATGGAGATGAAAGAATAAACTCAAATGTGTGTGTTTGCGCATAACAGTGAGTCAGTACAAAAATCCCCTCACTGAACTAAAACAAAGGGTAAGGAGACCTGATCCAAGTAACCATGGAAACATGGAATGAACAGTACTGTAGGTCTGTGGGTCAAACCCATGATGTGTATTTAACGTGTGTACACATCACACAGGACAGGCTTAATCACAGCATGGCATCTTTCAGGACATTATTAAGGACGACGTGGGAGGAAAAGCAACAGTTCAGAGCCACAGCATTACCCTGCGTTCACATGGCAGCAATGTGACGAGTCAAAGTGGCCAAATGTTAGAGAGTTAGTGCTCGGTGATAAAACAATATCGATTTGTTTCTCAATAATGTTTCCCTCGATGACGATGATAAGCCGGGACAATAGAATTTGATAAGCATTAACGTTTGTTTCCATTTGACATCTAAGCAGCTTGACGGTGAGTTCAGAAGTCTGATACTGCTGCTTGTTAGCTCCTCCTCACCAGCGCCGCCAAAATGCACTGTTGTGTTTAAGACAAGCGTGTGATTGGGGGAGAGCGTAGAGGGGCCGGACGAGAGAGCGCGACTCGCTGTGTGCTCGTCTGTTTGTGTGAGAAGGAGGGGGGCTCGCTGTGTGTGTCAGCCCGAGTGCTAGCATTAGCCTGTTAGCTTGGCTCTCTAGAATGTTGTTATTTTGGAGTGGCTGCGGCCAACAGCAATCATTGTAAGTTTCGACAATAAAGCGACGACTGAAAACGTCTTTCTCGTCCATCCTTTCAACACGTCCAGCTGGACGCTACAATATTATGTTCTGGCAATAAACATGTAATATTGTAAATAGTAACAATATTGTTACTATTCATGTATTTAGTCTGATGTTTTTAGAAAGATGTTTAAAACTATGACAGTGTTAGAAAATGTAATATCGTGATAATTATCGAGATTGATTAATATAGAATAATGTATCGTGATAAAATCTCTCTAATGAGAGCTGACCATTTCTAGCGGGAGGCAACAAAAGGTTGACAGCGTAAAGTGGGCGGAGTCAGTGATTCAAATTTGCCTACTTCTGTACTACATAATAGACAAAAGCAGTAGGCGAGAAAGCCTAGTGTGTCCAAATAGGCAGTATACAACTACCAGTACGTTAAAGGTTCCTGGAATACCTACTGAACTGGGAGACACACCATGTTATCCCATGACAACAGGAGCTATGGAGGCTTTCAAAGCTGAGGGGAGAAATGGTGAAAAGTGGAGAGTCGTTTGTTTACAAGTGTACAAAGTTAAACAGCTTATGATTAAGTAAAACATCCAATAACACTACTAGTCATTTCTAGCCCATTTTGTTGAAATATTATCAGTGTAACTTGTGAGTTTTTAATGCCAACTAGAACTGCCATGATTAGTCGACTAGTCACGATTGTCAACTATTAAAATAGTCGACGACTAATTTAATAGTTGATGCGTGGTTTTTTTTTTTTTTTACTTTCTTTTTCTCTCCAAACTGCTGCATTTTTCTCATCTTCCACTGCTGCGCCTGTACGCAGCAGTGGAAACCGGGGTAGGCCGTGGATGACGTTACAGGACGTTATACAAACAGGTTCACCATGGCTAGCCGGCAATGGAGCTCTAAAGAGTTGGGATCATTTTAAGAAAATGAAAGAGAAATGTGTGCAATGTAATATCTGCAAGGCAGAGCTTGCCTTCCACGGCAGCACAACTGCGATGCACGAGCACCTGAAAAGGAAGATGTTGTGCCTGATTGTGACAGTGACGAAGAGGGACCGTTATCTCGGTAAGCTAAATTGCTAGTTAGCTGCTAAAATTAGCGTAAACAGAGAGTTAACTTGCTGCTTACTCATATTTATAGCTGTAAAAGTGAACATTAGTGATGAGGATTTGATTCATTAGCCTTAGCACACATTCATGTGTTTTCTGTAACGTTATAACAGTCATGTGTTTGAATAGGAATGCTAATGCTAACGTTTCTAACGTTATGTTTCAGTGCTATGTTTACACTTTATGCTAAACAGTTAAATAATTGTTTGTTGCAACAAGCTGCATATTTCATTAAAGGTTTAATGAACTATGATCTTAATTGTTTTTATTTTTAGTTAGCATATAGCTGAAATCTAATTACGGTTGTTTGTGGCAGCCCTAATGCCAACAATGAAGTATTTAAACATAAATGACTGAACAGCCAAACGAGGTATTGGATATTGATATCTACAAATAATACTGGACTGCCATAAGAGAGAGGTTGGGAAAAGTGCAAAATAAGTTAACGTTATATATGTTTATTAATTTTGACAGTCAGTGAAACCATTGCAGACAAATATAAGAAACAACACACACTGAGCGACATGACTTTTTTTCTGTTAGGAACTGTACAAGTCACATATACACATTAAGGGCTAGAACACTATGGCTTCACCAATCTGTGCTTGAATGATAGTACACTGATATCTATTTAACCAGTTTCTGCCATCAACTACACACATATGTATTGTTCTAGTAAATTGTGACAACACAAAGAACATTACTAAAGAAAAAATAAGATTTCCCAGAACTAACATTTTTCAGACTACTATTAAATCGATTATATAAAGCGGACATGCTAAATCTTTACCATGCCTAAGGCAAAGGACTCTACAGTAATGTCTTATTTTGAAACCTTACGCCTCTCCTCTCTCCCACACACACACACACACACACACAAGCTACATCAGAAACATGCAGAAAGATGGCACTGACATTATACTATATCGCATGTGTGTTTGTGTGCCTGCCTTCATATTTCCTTGGCGGCAGAAGGGACTTCAGATGATACAACATCCTAAAACAAATGACATCACTACAGGTTTCAGATTACCTGGCAATGCAAAACAGCAGGTGCTCCGGGATTAATTCAACTACTAGCTAAACACAGCAGAGCTAAAACTGACCAGCCACTTCATTAAACCTCCTTGTTTCTACGGTCATTGTTCTCTGTATCAGCTCCACTCACCATACAGGTGCACTTTAGGGGTGAAACGATTACTCGAGTAATTCGAGTTACTCGATTACAAAAAATTAATCGAGTAATTTTCTGTGCCTCGAGTAACCGTTTATTTAATTTTAAAACTCAGAACACTGTATTTCGCACTGATGATTTTTAATGTGGCACACCACACTTACGTCACCCATGCACAGGAAGGAGGCGGCGCAGAGATTTTTAGTTGAGAAGCGGGAATATGGAAGCGACGAGGGAAGAGAGAAGAAAATGGCAAAAGGAAAATAACGCAGCGCGCTATCCAACACTGGCAGAACTGACAAGGTCTCTGCTGTGTATTCCAGCTACATCCACACCATCAGAGTGTCTGTTTTCAGGTGCAGGTAACACTGCTTCAAAAAAAGAGGGCAAGCCTAAGTCCTGAGCATGTTGACATGCTCACGTTCCTGCATTGCAGTCAAATGCTCCTTTAAAAGGAGCACAATCACACACACGGAGGCCTTTTCCTCGATTCTCCTGGAGATAGTTGTTTAAACCACTCGCAGCAGAAATGTGAGAAACTGTTCAGAACCTAAGATGCACAACATAAAGCCAATGTTTATACCTTTTTTATTGATTATTGCCCTGTATTTTTGATACTTACAAGAAATCTTAAGTTGAAAGTCATTTAATTTGTTTTTTACTTGTGGTATTTATTTATATTTTGTGTTTTATTTATTCCTATTTGTGTTTGCAATTTGGAAAATGTATGTTGTGAATGTAAAAATATAACCCATCTAAAAAAGGAAACCAATTGGTCATTCATTATTAAGTGAAATGTCTTGCTATCTCTTGTGTATTTTTTATTGCACTTTAACAAAACAAATGTTTATCCGATTACTCGATTAATCGAATCGATTTTTCAGTAGAGTACTCGATTACTAAACTCGATAGCTGCAGCCCTAGTGCACATTGTAGTTATTCTATTACAGACTGTAGTCCATGTGTTTCTCTGTGTACTTTATTAGCCTCCTTTCACTTGTTCTTCAATGGTTAGGACCACCATGGAGCAGATATTATTTGGGCAGTGGATCATTCTCAGCACCACATACCAAACAATATTGCAAGCCCTTCCTAACTAAGGACAGAGGAATGATGCATGTTGTCTGAACTGCGAGCATTATTGTGTTGCATTGAACAAAATTTAGGCTGTTTACCATAAAAACGTCAAGTCCACACATAAAATTAGCACAAACAAACAAGGCACGCAAAGCTAGATGACAATCATGGGAAGCTCATTGACACTTGCTTGTGATACTTGTTGGACACAGTTGTAGCTAAAGTTTTTAAACAGCTGTTAGAAACAAAAACTGTAAAATTAAAACTTAACTACCGCGTGCTGTATGAACCAATACATGTAAAGTCCAGTTTTCTGACTGATCCTCACCCACCACACCTTTCTAAACTCATGCCCACATCTTTACCTTGAATAGTAAACCAACTTCAGCCTCACTCAAGCAGCTATTGATAGTTTGTTTACGTAAGTGGTCACAACTAACAGGCTGAGGAGCAAATGTCAGAATTATTTTACTAAACTAAAATCAATCACTCCCAAACGGCACAATATTAATGTGATAGAAAGAATCTATGAATGAGTGAATATTACCCTTACAGTGCATCTTTATATTACTCAAGGATACTTTACAAGCAACACAATCCTTTTACACACTTAGAACTCAACCACACCAGTGAGAAGCAGCAGCCAATGGTGCACAGCGTCTCAACCAGAAGCGACTGTCCACCTGGAGGAATGCATCGAGCACTAGGGGGATCACCCTGAAGTGCCAAACACATTCAATCACACACACCAGGGTCTTTCAGGAGTAGCTAATTCACCTAACCTCCATGTTTCTGGACTCTGCCAGAATACCAGAATACAAAGTCTGGACTAGAATGAAGGAGAGCTTGTAAGAGAACCATGTGAGCGTCTCAAAAGACCTCAAGTACTGTTCCAGAGAGAGAAAAACTACTCTGCCTGCTGTGGATCTTGCCAGGTGTGTCCGTCAACAGGCCTTTTTCCCCACTGAGGCCACACATGCAGCGAAAGACAAAAGCCCAATTTCCTGTGCAGACAGGAAGTGTAGGTTCATGGGGTACCAAAGAGCAGAAGCCTATAAGACGTGGTGAAGGAGGTGAGCTCAGAGGAAAAGCCCATCAGTGAAACTTCCATACGGTGCTAAATCACAGGAGACTTGTTCTAGAGTAAATATGAGAGACTGAGAGAACAAGGGAAGGAGTGAGAACAAAGGCATGGTCTGATTTTAGATATTTTATTCTCACTGAATGCTGATTTTATAATAATAATAAAATAAAAAAATAATACAAATAAATAAATAAATAAATAAATAAATAATATAAATAATACAAATAAATAAATAAATAATTTCAACATTTGTTGACATAAAATTAGAAGTCAAATCTAAAATCCCAGTCTGACACTATAAACATCTGTAGTAATACCGGCTGAAGCCTGGTATACTTTGGCCCTCTTGCTATAGTACAGTTGTTAAATAGCCTTTAAAGCTTTGGTACCTCTTGCAGGCTATGCTGAACAGTGCCAACAAGAGTCCTATAGATAACTCAATGAACAGTTAAGTAACAAAACAGCACCATGAAGGAGAACTAGACTGTGATTAGATAGTAATACTGAAGATCAGAGACACAACCAGAAGAAAATAGGGTTCAGTGGATGCTGTTCTCCAAACCTGACAGATGGCTACTTATTGATTTAAAGAGAGAGGAGAAAAGCTACACTCTGCACAGTGAGTCAGCTCAAACTGTAGCAGGAATGCTAATGGTAACACATACTCAGACATAGAAACACAATATACTCTCTGTACTTCATACAAACTGACATTTCAACATAAACTTTACTGTGGCTGTACAATGTTCATTAAATGTTCAGACAACGTATACTTCGCTGATCATTCATTTTTATGGCACACTGAGAGAAGTGACACCAAATGGATACTGGATCCTTCACAATGACTAAAAGTATAAATCAGCCTTGAAATGGCGAGTTTATCATCAGTTGGTTAAGATAAAAAAAACATGGCCGTCCTCTACTGAAACATAAGGCTTACATATTCAACAAAACGGATGACTTGGAGCTAGAACACACAAGGTTATTGATTTATTTGTTTAACTGAGCTTGAGCTGTTTGTCTTCATTTAAGAGCTACTAAGTAACACCAGCAAGAAAGCAAGACAGCTAATTGTCTAAATGTGCCACTCTGACTTCTACTTTAACAGCTGCATACAGTTAATCATATTTACTGATTTTACAATAAGAGGGAGGGAGAGAGATGGAGAGAGATCGAGAGAGAGAAATAGAGAGAGAGAGAGAGAGAGAAAATGCAGCATACGCAAGATACCATTTATTCGTTCATTACTATAAAAGATAATTCGCACTGACACGTGTGACTCTAAGCTAGTTTTACTCACAGCTGATGCAGACAACAGTCTGTGGTCTGTATGTTACTTTTTCTGCAGTTAATGCACTTTTAGAAGTAGGGCTGTGCATCACCACTGATTTCCTGAATCGATTCCATTCCAATCCCATATCCATTCATGTAGGGATATTTCAGTTACAATAACAGGTTTTGTTTGGATATGAAAAGAGGTGTTTCGAAAACCTTGTACAACATTAGAACACTCACCCCACCATTTTTACATGAAAAATTAACCAAAAAAAACACACCCCTCATATTTACAATGTAGAGAGAGAGAGAGAGAGAGAGAGAGAGAGAGAGAGAGAGAGAGAGAGAGAGAGAGAGAGACAGAGACAGAGACAGAGAGAGAGAGAGAGAGAGAGAGAGAGAGAGAGCGCAAGAGCGAGAGAAAGCGCAAGAGCGAGAGAAAGCGCAAGAGCGAGAGAAAGCGCAAGAGCGAGAGAAAGTGAAAGAGCGAGAGAAAGAGCGAGAGTGAGAAAAGAGAGAGAGAGAGAGAAAGAGAGAGAGCGAGAGAGAGCGAGAGATTGAGAAAGAGATCGAGAAAGATTGAGAAAGAGATCGAGAGAGATTGAGATAGAGAGAGAGAAAAAGAGAGAGAGAAAAAGAGAGAGAGAAAGAGCAAGAGCGAGAGAAAGAGCGAAAGAGAAAGAGCAAGAGAGCGAGAGAAAGAGAAAGAGCAAGAGAAAGAGTGAGAGAGAGCCACAAGACGCTGAGGTGAGAACTTGCACAAAAAATAACTGAACACGTGATATTAAAGTGGGTAAAAGATTTAAGCAACCACAGGGAAAAATAGGCTATTTTTAAAGACTGATCTTGGGTTTATATGAATCAGTATCAGGCCAGTCAAATGAAGATCGATTTGAACAGAAAAATCTATTTTTTAAACCCACACCTATTTAGAAGTCAAGCAGCAGGAGGAGTCAAGGCATAATTCTTAACACCTAAAGTAAAAGAAACCATTTTTTGTACAAGTGGTCTGTCTAGCACATCATGTAGGACGTTTGAAAGCTGCCATCAGTGTAGATTATCAGTCTAGGAGAGGAGCAGGAAAACGCATTAGCATTGAACTTACATTACTGGCACTCTTCCAGTGGACATAACACAAGGTCAGTGGGACACAAGAGTCTTCACTACATGACAAGACTGACAAATGTATTTTCCATCAAGTCCTGATAGAAGAAAAAATAATAAAAATAATAATAATGTGCTACATAGTGTGGATTCATGTTAACTTTTTACATGTGCTCATATACTAAAAATGTCAGGATTTCAACTCATTTAGCAGCAAATAAAAGTAGTTAGCAAGGATGAGCCGTGCTAAATAACGTTAAAATGTTCATGTTAAGAGAGCCACACGCTGTTAAGGTGTGCAACAGCAACATCTGAACATCACAACTGTGGAGATGTACAGAGGAAGATATTCGCAGAGCCAAGGCTGACCACATCCGAGTCTCTTACTTTGATTTATTACAGCAATTTTGTCAGTATACACAACTATATGCAGCATGAGTCACTAGCTAGCTTGATTAATTGAGCTGTTGTTCACTCATCTGTGTAACGGATATGATGTATATGACAAATTCCAAAGTCTGTAGATAACAGCCCATGAGGAAAACAGCTTTATTTGTCTAGGGCTGTCATGAACACCATTTTGTGGGATCCAAACAATGTGTGTGCAGGTTTTCAACCAGATGTAACATTACTGTTTCAACAGCAGATAGAAGAAGCTTCATCATGGTGACTAAAAAAACACTAAGTTTGCCAACTGTAATAGTCTGTTTTTCACACCATCAAACAAAACCTAACTCCCAAGATATTCAGTTGATGTTTTTCACATGAATCCAATAAACCACCTGAAAATGGTTTTATATACAAACTTCTTTACCTTCTGCGAAAGAGTGAGACCCAACTAATGAGATTAAGGGTAACATCCTGAAGTGAAACTGCAGCTTTATGATACAACACATGTTCTATATGAACTACAGTACAGTACTCT
>BRDA01032287.1:0-10845 GCA_036984385.1 Crenuchus spilurus | reverse complement strand
AATTATTTATATAGTAAAAAAATACAATAAGATCACATTTTAAATAAAATTATTGATTTGTTGGTTACAAAAATGTAATTTGGTTCACAAGTTATTAGTGAACGCCATTTATTGTATAGATTTGTTCAATTCCACTAGCAGCTCACCTGTTTTAAATAAATTATATACTGATTAGCTGAAACATTTGCTGGATGGTATCTGTAAATACTGGACATGCCAGAGAAAAAAGTTTACAAATTGTTAACATAACACACTGTAAACTGACACATGGTTGTGTATTATTACTTGTGTTTTTTCCAAACACTGACTAGCCAGATAAATACCTTTATATATAATTTTACACAGTTTCTGACATACCTCATTGTCAGGGCAAAACATATCTTCATTGTTTACCTTTAATTATTCATTTTGTATATATTTACTCTGTTTAGACATTTATTGTTGAATTGACCAATAAAAACAGTCCAAAAATGTTTTATGTTTTAGGCTTAGCTACGTTATACAGACCAGTCAACATGTTGCAAATGAAAAAGTATTCTAAGTAAGTAAGGCTAAGCTTTCTTTTTATTTTGATGTTAAATGTAAAGTTTCAATTTAGTCGTTATTAAGAATATCAGACCTCCAAATGTTGGAATGTCTTATTCTAATTAATAAAACATTCCGCAGCATTGTAAACAGATGTATTAAAATATAAAATAAAATCCATGTAGTATACACTAATAATAGCATAATACACATCAGGAAAAAAGATAATCTGTATATTTGAATATCTCATATTTCCTTACATGGCTGTACTGGTCAAGCATCTTCTGACTGTGTGCCAGGTATGGTGTCATGAATTTGGATGTGTCCACTTTCACCTTCTTCCTGACCCTGCGTTGGGGAAGACCCCCAGGTCCAGGCTATTTGAAGGGGGGGGGGGGAAACACCCAATGAGGAATTAGGTTAACACTCAGGTGTGAATGTACTTTGTCAGTTTGTGAAATAATAGAAGCACCTCAAAAATAAACCATTTAAACTATCAATTCCTCTTCTTTATTCCTCTTACAAAAATGAACAGTACTGATATCTTGGCTTATTAAACATGTTAACTTTACTCCTTCAACACTTTTCTAATATACCATTCTCATGTTTCCGGGTTCATTGAGGCAAAACTGCAAATAGTAGCATTAAGCTATTGTAAACAATACTGTTGATCAACAATACTGTTGATGACAGAGCTACTGTTCAGATTCATTTATAGTTGACATGACAAAAAGGGTTCAGGCAAGTCAAAAATGTCTAAAAAAATTGCTAAAGCTAAAAGAAGGACATCATATGTGGGAGGTTAACTCTGTCACAGCTAATGAAAGCTAGTGTTAGCTTTTATTAGCATTAGCATAATGAAATCAAATATATTTCTCTACTGAATAAACAAATATATCTTTCTGTGCTCAGTGAAGTCTGGATGGATTTGTGGAAAACTATAACTAGCAAACCTAGCCAAAAGCTGATGCTAACAGTAAACTAAACATGGAAACTATCACATACTATAGCTGACTGTAGGCTATGCAGCTCTTTCTCATTTTTTTCTGTGATACAAAACAGTTAAGAGCTTGTTTCTTCTAGGTAACTAGTTAACTTGCTAGGCTAGCCTAACTTTAGCATTCTCCTACATAATACATAGACTCCTTCATTTAATTTGAATAAAATCAGTGCTTTGATTAGTTTGAATCCATAAACTCTTCACTTTTGTCAGTTTGGACAGCAGAAAAGACTGAAATATGAGCAAATATCAGCTTCCATTTTGACATACTTACCTGTAACACTGTGAAAAAGTCCATAAACAAATACAAACATATCATTAGTGATTAGTCATCTAATTTACAACAGTCTGTTAATAGAGGTTATGTACTGTTATTGTGATAGATACTCCACACAACGGGCTGGAAAAAGTGAGCATGAAGCTCTACAGGCTCACATGCATTTCATCAGACAGACTTAAATCAAGTAACAGAAGCTACATGCAAAATGGAAAATGATGAAATCTTCTATAGCACTTTCTCTAACAGCAGCAGAGAAACATTTCCCACTTCTCTAACTTCACTACTTTTGATGGTGTGGTTTGCATGGCTGGACATGAGGGAATGTGGGGGTTATTTCATCAGAGTCTATGGACTATGGGTCACATAGTTACACTATAATAATACATCAAACTCCCTTCATTTCTACAGCAGAACCTTTGTGTATTGTAAAACAAGGATGCTTTACAAAGGCTAATTATCCATCACTTCTGATTAAGTAAAATTGGAGTTAAACATAAACAGAGTGGAATAACCCCCATGACATGCAAGAACAATGAAGATGGTATAAGCCATATGCCTCTTTCAGCAGCCTGGAAGAAGGCCATTTACCTCTCTGACCTTAGAGGTGGAGGAGGTGGTGGTGGTGGTGGTAGTGATGATCGTCGGACCTTCCTCATACTCCTCATAATACTACAATTACAGGACAAACTCTAGGCTTTCACAATAAAGCTCACAGACACCAGACACAAGCTAGAGAACAAATATGTTGCTTTTTCCAGCTCTGGGGGTCTTAACGCCAAAGGAGTTGATCTAATTACAAAGTCAAATTGTGTATTCTGAAGTAATTGGTAGCAACCATTTTTCCCATTTACTCAGTTATATGTATACAAGTATCACTACACTTACTATTAGTTGCTAATTAATATTTGTATTTAATTTCATTATGTTATATTAGTGAGATTTTGGGTCACTGTTTGCTTTGGAGATTTAGCATTTTATTATAGCTTAATGAATGTACTAAGCAGTTCTTTATGCTTCTCAGTATTTAAAGGTACAGTAAGAAATTTTAATCCAAAGCATTTTTATATAAAATTCATTCTCCTTATGGTTCACAAGCTGTTCTTTCTATGGGTGCATTAGAAAAAGTGGTGTTCACTACCCTGGCTCTTTAAATGGGAAAGAAGCAAAGTGGCTCACAGTAGAGTAGCACAGCACTATTCCAGCTTGTGCACAGGACAGGGGGAAGGGGAGGGGCTATATGCTCAGCTCCACTCATCCTTAAGAATAGTTTATTTTAAAGCTTAATAGTTTTTAAAGAAAAAAGTTGGATCCCTTTTGACATTTCAGTATTGGTATCGAAAAGAGCAGGTTGCATTTTGCGATCTTTACATTATTTAATTCAAGCTGGTATTTTTTATTATTTTACTTTACATAATTATTTACCAAAGTTACAAATTAGTTTTATTTGAGTATGGGTTAAGCTACTCTATACATTTTGGATACTGAGCTTGAATTTGGTATCACTTCCATGAAATGTTTGGCCCTGTTCAACTTCTAGATGACTGATTGAACAATCAATTAGTACAAAAACAACCAACAGCAAAAATCATTACTGTAATTACTGTTGTTCTGAGAATAGGAATCAATCTGCCTGAGCATTAACTTGTGAAGAGGAAACACTAACATTAAACCCGCTGGGCATTTCAAAACTTTTATTCTAATTGCGTTAACATCATTATTTGTCTTTTGTCTGTGGAGGGAACTGATTTAACGAGAGTAATTTAACACCTGTGATTGAGCTAGCTTTCCTAGACGCTCTATCTGAAAAAAGGACGCCATCATCTTATAATAGACTGCTGAATTTGACTGACTGAGCCTTCTGTCTGTCAAATGTTGAGAACGTCTAATCACTGAGATGAACTCACATCTATTATTGTTTGCGGCTAAAGTTATAGTCATGGTGACAAACAGAAACAGTAGGTCATAGATTCCAGTGAATTCTGGACACATGCTTGAACTTTTTATGTCACGTTTTCAGAACATTACAGGTCAAGTGCCATTATATTAATATTGTATATACACAATATACTTTTCACTGTCTAGTTTGTGTAACTTTCACAAGCTGTCAACTCAAAAATAGTCAAATAAATTGCCTTGTTATGGACCTCTGGATGATGTTTTGGTCAATAACTGATTGCAAACATTTTTACAACTTGTAACATTCTTTTTGTGGTTAATTATTGTCTTTTAAATGGGGACTACCATGTAAAGATCCAAATCAGCCTTTATATTGCATTGATATTTAAAGAGTTTAGCTGCAATAACAGATATCCTCACAAATGAAAATTTTACAGGAGAAGGAAAAAACTTACTGTGTTTTAATGGATGTCAAAGGAACCAGACATTTTTCTAAGTCATTTTGGACCATTTCTTTTGGTCCACTCATCATGAAATTTACATACAATATAAAGAGCAACAGTTATTTTCAAATTATGCCAAAAACTGAAAAGTGACAAAAATTTGACATATCAATTTTAGCAAACTCTTCAATTGTTGTCAAATGGATGATCAGGAATGATTCCAAATTACAGGCTTCTACAGAATGACTATTTTGGAATTGTTAACATCTGATTCTGCGATTTACAACCTTAGTGTAGGTTAGGAGTCTTGCCCAAGGACTGATATGCTTAGCCAGGCTGGCAATTGAACTCTTCCCATTACACTATACTAACTGCTAACTTTTTTTTTTTTGTTATTTAAAATGTATAACTTATCATATATGAGCCTTTGTGGTGCTATTCTCACACTATCCATAATTTAAAGTAGATTCATATCCTCAATTCATAACCAGAGCTGGAAAAAAGCACACAAGACGTGGATGCTTCTTCATCCAGACCTATGGGACTGTAGAGCTACTGAAAACAGCCCTGATAACCCTATACAGTCTCACCTCTACCTTTCTGCTCTTGCCTTTTCCTGTAGATTCCCCTTTCTCTACCCCTTGATGGGGCCTTTTTCCATTAAGAACCCCCCCCAATGCATTCTCTCAGTGTGACGTTAATGGCTAGAAGACTACATGAGTGTGATTTACAGTGCACTCGTCTCATTTGCCTCCCTGCGAGTCTAGCGCAGATGTACACTTCTATATTTGTATCTCCTGCAAGAACAACCCCTTTGCAAAGCTGCGAACTGCTTTTTTGCCCCTAATGGTGAATAAGACTATCAGTGACTTTAAATACTCGTTAAAAGTCAATTAAACTGCAATTATGTACCCGAACATTACAGAAGACACTATATTGTTAACTGTGATTAAAGATCTTAGATGTTACTAAACAGATATAGCTCTTACATTCCATACATCTGATGAAAGAAGCCGTAATGTATACTAGTTATTAAATAACTGCTGCCTTTTAAGCCTACAGTGAGATATTTCTAACAGAAAAGATGGGAATCCTGCAATTTGTACTTGATATGTTAAAGGAGAATTCAAAGCAATTTGTAACAAAGACAAAAATAAAAAAACAAGCTATTATTTCAGACTTTAAATAGAAATTGATAAAGTTTTAAAGGCCAACGTTATCCCATTAATGTCCATATGAGACCATTTCCAATTTCTGAGATTATATGTTATAATCAGTTAATTTATCATAATTAATCTCATCTTAATTTGGAATAATGTTTACAAAATGATACACAACCTGTTAGAACTAAATCAGACCAATCAGCTTCATCGTACTTTTTGTCTTTTTGTACATTGTTTGGCTGATGGACATGAATGGGTTGATTTGATTTCACAAAGAAATACAGAATTAAAGTGTTGACCTTACTCCAAAAACACGGACCATAATAGCTTACAGTAAGACAGAAATACAGCAGCACAAGTATATATGTAGCAAAGTAAGAGGCCTTGGAAGCTTCAAGAAGAGCTCAATCAAGAGAGACTGGACAAAATAGCAGGTAGGCCTGCTATAGAACTGTTACTGAAGTGTTACACCTGGTACAGAACTAGAACAAGGGTTTTAAGTGGTGGATGGAGTTATCAGATACAGATGCATGATCTTGAAGTCATTTGTATGAGAATGTGAGCTCTAATTGAAGCTTGCAGAGGCTTAGCATGGTGAACAGAATGTAATCCCACTGTTAGTATAAAGGTTTCACTGCAAACGTGAGATTATCATATCTAACAATGGTTACTTCCATTCAGGCTCATGTCATCACCATGATGGCACAAAACCAACAGTATCACAATTTTGGGTGCTTCAAGGCTGAATCTGATGCATACACAATGAATTCATGGTCTCCACTCAAAAAAATATCTAATTCATAAGTTAATGTAAATAATGAAGATACCTGGTTATTTATAATTATAATAAACACTGTGGATGTAACTGGATGAGATTTTGGAAGTTATTTACTGGTCTAAAGGGTGGTGCTCCCATCTTATTGGGAGGAGGTCATCTGAAATGAGACCCAATGCCAGGAGAAGCTGAGACTGAACTGCTGACTGTGGGGATATTAGGATTCACTATTCATAGGGCTTGCCAGTGTACCTGCAGAAGCCGGCTGAAGAGCGCTAACATAAGTTTGAAACGTGAGCAAGAGGAAACATCTGGGAGTAAACTATTGTATTTAAGTGTACATAAAGCTCATCAGCAATATATAGTAGCATCTTACCTCTTCCTCAAACTCATCAAAGTCGTCTGCGTCCATCCTGAAAGACTTTTAGTGGGTCTACACAGCAAATAGAAAATTAGTGCAGTTTAGTGAAATATTTCAGTGATATGAAATAATAGTGTGAGGTGTATAAGAACAAACTATATAAACAGTAAGCTGTTGTTTTAAGCCAGTGAAACTCTTGGAACAAGTCACTCTTGCAATGTGATTCCTACATGTTGAAGGGCATGCAGTACGGAAAAGGGCATTGAACCTCAAACTTTAATAATGAACAGCAATCTAATCAAACATACCTGACCAAAGACGGTTCCTGTTGTATGTCCAGTGACCTTATAGAATGAAAGTTGCTCACTTTCCATCTACTAGGGTCCCAAATCTGATAGTCCACTTAGCGTACTCCTGCAAACCTAAGACACAAACAGAGATGTGTCAACTATACCCCAAACCTGGCCACGAAGCAACAACAAAATATATGTATATTGTCTCTGTAAAGGTTTCTGCAGGCCTCGGTTGGTCAGAGGGTTTGACACCCAAGACCCCCAAAAGACCCCCCGGCTCCTGGATGGATGAAGCTTTGCGACAGCTGCTCCTAGACGCTCCAGCTATTTGTCATGTAAGTTAATGCCCCAAGCTGATTGGCTGGCTTTGTTTAGCTAGCAGAGCTGCAATGCCTTCTGAGGCTGCAGGATAAATATAGGACTGCCTACTAACTAGCCTTTTTTAGCACCCAACTCATAGAACTTTACATTAAAAAAAAAACAAATAATGCTTTTCCACTCGTTTCATTGAAAGCATAGCAATGAAAAGAGAACGAGGATGCCAGCAAACTCCTGAGCAAAGTGGAGATCAGATTGTGCTCCAAGATGCAGATGGAAAGATTCCAGAGGGAAGGTTCAAGCATGAAGATGTTCACACTTTTGGATGTTCTTGTAATATCACCCAGTTAGACGAGACAGAGCAGTGCTTCTTAGCAGACTGTGAACCAAGAATTGGCCCTCAGCATCCCAGTGGCCCTTAAGTCCCATGGCAAACATGTATAGAAAATCCAAAAAAAGGAGGCCATGCAAAGCACACTGTTGATGTTGCTTGACTTTCTTTGCTTACCAGTGACTTTAAAGTTATAACGTTTCCCAAGCTGCCAGAGCCTCCCCAACTCTTCCCTCCCGAGAAACGCTGGGCGACAGCTCACAGCTGCAGCCGCACTCCAGTTATCATGTGCTCCCGCCAGCCAATCAGGGGCCGGCGCTCTCAGGTTTCTCAGCTAAATATACCTTAGTGATGCAGAAAAGAGCACCTGTTCAGCAAATCCACTAATATACCACTATGTAGGAAGAAATGAATGAAAAACCAAACTTTTGACAGCTGGTTTGGAGTTTGTTAAGGGAGTGCAGATCTGGACAGAAATGATCTGAGATTGAAAGTTTGGACATGTCAGATCTGGCAGAAGTGGGATTAAGCAGGATTGGGATTTCAGTGAGGATGGTCAACGAAAACCTATGACACCACTGGTTGATGTCCTAAAATCAGGTCGCAGTGAGGGGGGCAGGAGGGAATAAGTGTTGACTTGTACACCACAAACAATGACATATTCACATTACTGTGACTCATGAGAATGACTACATGGAAATAAATGGTAGACAGATGCAATATGCAAGGCATTCACTGTTTGTTGACATGATATGGTTTCACCTGTTGTTTTTACTGGTATATATTTTACAATAGATGGGCATGTGGTCAACAGCTTTAATCAAAGATTTGGACCAATTATCTACAGCACTGAGAGGACTGGGTTTCTTACCTTTTGTTTTGATAAAAAGATGACTCAAAACAAATGAAATGCAAACAAATGACTTGGTGAACCCTGATTGATGGTTTTAACCTCCTCATTTTAATATCCAGGCCATGGGTTTTATAAGTCTATACCACGTTAAACATTGTCACACCCACTTTTATGCCTTCTTCCTGTCTTTCTGTTGGTGGCTCAACGACATTGAGGATTTTTAGCTTTTTGAAATGGCTTAAATTCTTGAATTGAGAGAAAAGCTTATGTCCAGGGCATTTGAAAGTGATGTATTGAATGTAGCAATGAAACATATCGTTGCTTTGTTGGATTTCCAGCTTTATGTTGGTAAATGTTTGCTTTTCAGTGGGCTCAGAAGAGAAAATGTACACAAAAAATGTACAATGCTTGAGTTTTGTTATTTGTAATTGTAACAATTTTATGCTCTAAATTGCAAATTAAATTAAAATGAAATGTCCAATCTCAGGATTGTGGTGGTTAAAGCATTTGCTTTGCCTGGTACAGATCTAAACTCTTTAAAAAGATGGTTCTTCAAGGGTTCTTTAGTAAAGAAAATGGTTGTATATGGAACCATGAACACTCAAAGAACCCCAAGAGTTATTTGCATGCTAAAAGGGTTCTTCAGATTGATGAGGAATGTGATGTAGATGGTTCTATACAGAACCTTTTTGAAAAGGGTTCTAAATATCCCAGAAAGTTTTCCCAGATAGCAAAATTATTCAGGCCCACACCCCCCCATTTCATTTGGCCCACTTGTCACATGGATTGACGGCACTTGGGCGTACCGCTCTCGGTTGAACGATGTGGGCCACATATACGCCAGATTAGGGCCACGTATCAGCCAAATGTAGGTAACACTGCTATATCTCTGCCAGAAGTGAACACATCTGTTATGGTACATGTACAAATGTGTATTTTCAATATAAGGGCCACATTTGGCTCACATGCAGTTTGCCATGCCGACAGTGGCTAGCAGTGCCATTTCTCTGTCAGAAGTGGCCCACATCTGTATGCTATCTGGGTTCTGCTATCGTCGCAGTGTTGAGTTTGTAATAACAGAGGAATCATTTTTGAGGCTATATAGAGCCATCAACAACACATTTCTCTTCAATGGAAGAACCTTTTAACCATGCAAAGAACTGTTTAACTTTCATGGTTCTATATAGAACCATTTTCTTTCCTAGAACAGAACAGATGCCTGGACAGGAGGTTGGCATTTGTTAAGGATGCCTCAAGCCGGTGTCATATTACCTAACAATCTCAGTAAACAGCAGCTTTCCAATATCCATCATTAGTACAGTATTCAGAGACACACTCAGGGTGAATCAAAAAATATCACCGACATTATTTTTAAAGCTTCCTCAGAAGTGGTGGGAGGGGGAGTAGACACACAGCTTGTTATAGACACTCTCACAAATGACAGACTAGTTTCAAACATGCAGCTATTGATCAGCCCTGGTCTGATACCTGGGTGAGGTTATGAAACAAGTCTTGGCATTTTTCCTTCTTGACACCTCCCAGACGTTTCCAGTCCCCACGTCCCTGCAGCCTGTTAGCACCAGAGCTCTGACTGACAGAGACAGCTGTGTCTCATCTCTCTCCCTTTCCCACTCGTCCACAACGCTGTAAGACCAGCCTGTTGAGAAGAGGAGGACTCAACTTTCAGGACCAGACAATGAGGTCATTTTTAAACTACAGTCCAACACCAAAACCATGACAAAGTTCATTTTAGTTCAGAATTTAAACTCATATTTTATACTCATTACATATTAAAAGTGACATGTTTCAAACCTTTTTTGTTTTAATGTTTATTGTAGCTCATGAGTTGGCTGGCAGTAATATGATGGTCAGTAGTCGTGTTGGCACTGTGGGCAACTGCTGGAAAAGGAAATCAGCATCTCTATAAAGCTTGTCAGCAGACGGAAGCATGAAGTGCTCTAAAATGTCCTCATAGACAGCTGTGTTGACTTTGGACTGGATAAAACACAGATCAACACCAGCAGATGATGTACCACCTCAAACCATCACAGAAACTACACACTGGACATTGGATTGTGTGTCTCCACACTTCCTCCAGACTCTAGGAGCTTGATTTACAAATGAAATGCAAAGCTGACTTTTATCTCTGAAGAGATCTTTGGACCACTTGGTTCAGTTCTGGTTCTGCTTAGTCCAGGTAAGACACTTCTGATGTTGTCTCTGGTTCAGGAGTGTTGATATTAGGAATGTGGCAGCTGTAGCTCTGAGAGATACACAGTATTTATACTGTTTAAATAGAAAAGAATAGTAAAGATGGAAGCATGAAGTGCTCTAAAATCTGGTAGATGACTATGTTGACTCTGGACTTTATAACATATTATTAATGACATGACACCTCAAACCATCAACAGGGGCGTAGCAGGGGCCCTGTACACTCTCAATGTCAGTGGGCCCCTATAAATGCCAGTAAACGAGGCACATGAGCAAAAAAGGGGGGTATTTATTTCAATATAAAAGCATAAATAAGGTTTTAAGCTACAAACAGATGAGATTATGTTGATGTAGCTATTTACATGTTGATATATGCGGCAGAAATATTGCTGGTGG
>BRDA01032285.1:18320-29221 GCA_036984385.1 Crenuchus spilurus | reverse complement strand
AGAGAGTGAGAGACAGAGAGAGAGTGAGAGACAGAGAGAGAGAGTGAGTGAGAGACAGAGAGAGAGAGTGAGAGACAGAGAGAGAGAGTGAGAGACAGAGAGAGAGAGTGAGAGACAGAGAGAGAGAGTGAGAGACAGACAGAGAGAGAGAGTGAGAGACAGACAGAGAGAGAGAGTGAGAGACAGACAGAGAGAGAGAGTGAGAGACAGAGAGAGAGTAACAGTACTAGCTCTGCTGTGACCTGAGGTCAGGATGAATGGCCATGTACAAGCGGTGAAGGAGCTTTACGACTCAATTAAAGTCTCTCATTGTGAGAGTGCTCTGCAGCCCTGAGTGCACTGCTCTCACACACACCCACTAACAAGTGTCCACACACGTACTGCTCTCAGGACCTCTGACCTCGGAGTGCTCCGTCACCCAGAATACTGACAAGAGGAAGAGAGGCTGTTTAGCCAGATGATAACATGTAAATGCACAAAACAACATCTAAATCAACAGCCTCTGTGGTTCTGTAAGACATTCTGTTTGGGCTTGTTCACTTTCATTACCGTGAACGTTTTTCTGAAACTGAGATGTCTAGGTTAGGCCACCTCTCTCAGACACTTCTCTTGCATACTGTGCACCCCTTCTCTCCTCTAGCTCTCTCTTAAACATGGTCTCCTTTTGACAACCCATTTCATTTGAAGCCGTACAAAATAAAACTAAAGAGCAAACTGAAAATGATCTGTCAGAAGTAAATACAATTCACTATGGGCGCTGGATCAACAATATATCAATATATATATATGAAAAAATATATCTTAAAAGGAGTGATGAATTAAGTTTTTTATTAAATTTTACGCATCTGTAAAAGTAACGATGCAGGAGGGACAAAAGGCTCACCAGGAAACCAAGCAATGAGGACCGACCTGCCAATCTTGCCACCAAGTGGACCAAATAAAGAACCTTACACCTGCTTTTTGTTGTAAATAGTTGCACACCGCTGTATTATTCTCTGCACTGAGAGTGAAAAGTAAATGTCAGGGCATATAGATGCTATTAGGGATGAGCGAGTACACCACTATCTGTATCTGTTCAACCATCTAAATGATCTGTATCCGTATCTGTACTCAGAGTGGGCGGGGTCTAAACCGGAATCGGGTGTGGTTTAACCGGAAGTGGGCGAGGCTTAAATGAGTACATTATTTTATTAGGAAATTATGAATTACTAAATATTCATGAACAAGAGTCATCATACTCAACACAATTTCCTTTCTTAATTTTTTTATTTTTTTTTAATTTTATGATCAAACTGATTTTTTTTTCATTCAATTCTCTTTTCTTTCAATTATTTATTTTTTCTAACGTTCTTGGCATTTTTTTCCCCCACACAAAGTTAAACATTGTTGATTAAGGTGTGTGTGTGTGTGTGTGTGTGTGTGTGTGTGTGTGTGTGTGTGTGTGTGTGTGTGTGTGTGTTCAGCTCTGGCTGCAGAGACGTGTCTGTGTAGAGAGAAGCAGGGGCTCTGTGTGACCTGCCAATGGGGGGCAGCTGTGGCCTAGTGGTTAAGGATCTGGTCTGGTGACCTGAAGGTCGCCGGTTCGATCCCTGGGCAGGTCACGACAGAAGCAAGGCACCTAACCCCCAATTGTAAGTCGCTTTGGATAAAAGCGTCTGCTAAATGCCTCAAATGTAAATGTAAATGCAATCATAGATCGTGAAGACAGTCAGTTACCCAATGAGGATTTTCCTACAGCACGAGCACGGATATTGACGAGTTTTACTTGCATCATGCTCGTACTCATCAAAACAAGTATCCGGCTCAACCCTAGATGCTACATAAAATGAACATTGTCGTGGTAAACATTTTAATGTGGTATATAAAGAAAATACAAAGAAATGAAAAAAAGTCCAATATGGCCCAAACTTCCAAGGGTTAAAATCATGTTTGACTGAAGTGGCCATGATGTTCTGAACTAGTGGAATTAGGCACATGAGCTGCTCAAACCAAGAGTTATAAAGTACTAGTTCTCCAATTGTAATATGTATTTGCTTTAGATCATTCAAATTAAACACACACACACACACACACACACACACACACACACACACACACACACACACACACACACACACACACACACACACACACACACACACACACTTTGTATAAATCTATAACACTGACAAGTCTGCCATTTTGAGAAGGTAAATAAATCACAGATGCTTTTCCCCTATTTTGTAGTCTGAGGCAGTAATGTATGTAATTCAGAGCTCTGACCTGACATTTCTGAATGCAGTGTTAGTAAATCCTTCCTCCAACACCCCCCTCCTACATTTTTTCTCTTTTTTTCCCACCAGGATCCGATAACCTCTGCAGGCATGCCCCAAATGCACAGCTCTGGGTCATACAGTCAGCCCCAAAGCCATATTACAATCATAAAACTGCTAAAGGCAGATCTGAGAACAGCATTATCCAGATTCTACTGTAGTTTATTCATTTTTAAGATTTAATAATCAGCTTTTATTGATGTGATTTTATCATCAACAGCCATACCAGCCCTGCTTTATTCACACCTACACTTTTCAATACTGTTATTGATACTCAAGTTGAATTTTTAAGGTTCTGCCAGAAATGCCTACAACAACAAAACGATGCATGTATTTGAATGTAAGGATAAATGCCTTTAGGGATGTTTAAACGTTTAAAATGGCTGAGAAAGTATGAACATGCTCCTTCCTTCGTGGCAAGTGAACGCAGTGAACCTTCATGGTACACCAATGCACCTTAACTGTGAAATGTGAGAGCAGATAAAGTAAATACAGGCAGTAGATCATGTAAAGGGTTAACAGGGTTACTCCTCATTAGCATAGTGGACAGTATCTCTGCCTGTCAATCAGACAGTGGCATTTTCCGATATGGGCAATATGGGCAGCTGCCCAGGGCGGCATGAAGACTGCATGTCCTGGCTCCATCTAAATGCAATGCCCTGTGAGAATACCCTGAGCAATAACCTGTGAGGTGTGTTCAGTTGTTCCGTAACAAGGTACAAGCTGGGTGATGTGCAATGCCAAGTTGTGTGGTATGTACAAAGATTAGATTGGATTACAGATAGTAACAGCAGTGTATCTAGTTGTATATTACAGCAGCGGAGTAGCCATTAGCCTTGAGTAAACATCTCTCAGCCAGCCACTGAGACCTCGGCCTATGCTGCAGAGGCACGGACAAAAGAATATACATCATCTCTGGCGCTCCGACATGTTTCTCCTGACTCTCCCACAGTCAATGGGATTGGGTTTGGAGAAGTCCGACTCTCCTCAGCAGAGCACATCCTCTCTCAGTCCTCTTAAAACCTGAGTAAACGGGTGAAACGGCCTATTATTCCTGGTTGGAGAGGTTCGATATTTTTTTTTTTTGGAGGGGTGGAATGGAAATAAGGCTCCTATATCAGAGAAGTACGAGAATGATAGCAGGACAGTGTAGTTAACTTGTCAAATGAATTCAGCCAATAGAGTTAAAAATGGAGAGCGAGCACTCCCTATCATTGTGATGTCATGGGGGATCCAAAATGGCCACCAAAACGGGAACAATGTCAACAAAGCACATGCATGTCAATGGGAAAACATGTCATTTTTAAAACGAGATAGGAAGATCTAGCGTATAGCTGTCGACCTAAAACTCTGCACACTGGTGTAAAGACATGTCGGTTTAATGAAACGAGTACAATAAAATTGGGATAAAGCACAGGAAAGCCAGAAATCAGCAGCAAAGCTGAAGTAACATTTACATTTGAGGCATTTAGCAGACGCTTTTATCCAAAGCGACTTACAATTGGGGGTTAGGTGCCTTGCTCAAGAGCACTTCAGTCGTGATCTGCCTGGGGATCGAACCGGCAACCTTCAGGTCACCAGACCAGATCCTTAACCACTAGGCCCCGGCTGCCCCCAAGTTATGGAGACTGTACAACGAGTAGACTGATTGAGTGATTGTCAACATGTAGACACTACGGCATTTTTTTTAACCAATATTGGCAGTATTACAGACCTGTAACACTAGAATTCCGAAACTGACAAAATTTTGTCGTCGTCTCTGGAATGCTGGAGCCATTAACAGCCTTTGTCTGCTGCTCTGCTTCGCTTGTCATGCAAATAAGCGCGTCGTCACACATTCAGTCTCACAGAGAGTGTCCCTCAGTTTGACTGAGTGTAAGTCCTCTTTCCACAAAGGAAAAACATATTTATATAAAATAATAGAGCAGGAATCATGCTACAGGCTTGCATGCGAGTATTCACACAAACACACACGAGCCGAGCTGAGCCGAGCGGCCAGGGCCGAATCGAGCCGAGCGGCCGAGGCCAAATACCAAAACAAAACTCGCCCTACGACATGCACCCTAGACCCTACACCCTACAGACTCTCATTTACATCACATTACCTCTCTAATGGCTCACAATAAGTTTTTTTTTCTGCAAACCTGGGAATTGCAGTGGTAAGTCATGATTGAATCATATTGATAGAATAAGACTAGTATAAAACATGCTAAAACAATAATATTTAGCAGGATCCACACTCGAATGTGCCATTGCTGGCAAACAACTGCATCATCTGGGAATCTGTTGATAAATTTCCATGTATTGTAAACTCTAGTAAAAGACCTAATATAAACCTACATAGTAGTACTACTAGACGTCTTTGGTCTAACAAATGGAATTGTAAACAAGGACTGTGCTTTGTGCTTTTGTACACAAAATGCCGAAAAAGGGGTCAAAAATGTCAGCTGGTGGTTTTGGTTTCTTAATTCTCAAAAAAGTGAATATTATAGGCTTACTTACATATGGAAGGATATTCCAGACCCCTTTTTGCGTTTATTTGTGCAGTCGTAACAAGTTAACGAGTTTTTGTCTTTAGTTTTGTACCAGTTTTTAACTCTTTGATTCAGGCCTACTGTGAAGAAGTGGCACACCACACCCTCCCTAAATGTGTGAATATATATACGCTCACACATCATCATACACACACACTACTTTGATACACACTTATTTCTGGATTTAGCCACACCCACAGCTAACAGGTGCATTAAATCCTAAACCCAACAAGTGATCTCAATAAACAAACCCTGTTAGGAGAATGAGAAGCTCAGTGACTTTAGTTTTGGCAAAGAACGTCAACAAGTGCCAGAAATTGAACTTTCCTGCAAACTTCAATAAATTATTTTATACTAACGCTGTAATGCACTGACCACTACTTACTAACATTACTGCTATATTCCTACAGAGCTTCTATCAACACTCAAAGACACCATCAATGTGCAGCATCCACCCGGACGATCCACACCAGAGCTCTCATCACACATTAGCTATTAAACAGAGAGGTGAGGAGAGACTGAGCCAGTTTTTGAAAATGGGGATAATTAGGAGTGGGAAATTTAGCCAGGATATCAGTGTAACAAGAACACAGGAATAGGGCCTCCTGTTGTCCCCATCATCAACACCAATTTCCAGCTACGCAGGTTTTCCTTGGAGGTCTTCCATTCAATTAATAACCAAACTCAAACCTGCTTATCGCGAGAGGATTTGCATGTTATGTTATACAAGTGCTACGGCTGCTGGCAAGTTCACAGAGTGTGCTGAAGCATGCAGCATGTGGAAAAACATCTAATCTGCCTCTGGAACAATGTCAGCGTAAGAAATGTTTATAGGAGCTTCAAGGGATAGGTTTCTATGGGGACCATGTCAGCCACACACAATCATACGATCCCCATACGCAGTGCTAGCCATCACATGCTGTGGTGTAAAGTGGACGTGGAGAAGTGGATATGCTTTCTCTGAAGTGATAAATAATGCTTTATCGTCTAGCACAGCGATTCTCAACTGGTGGGTGGCGGACACGTTCTGGGTGGGTCACAGACAGTTACATTTTTAAACAACAAAAAACGAAAAATAATTAATGCTCATCTGATTTTGTACTCATCTTTAATCTGGAAAAAAAGACACAGAGAGGCACGTGTCAGACAGCATTCTTGTTGCCATGGTAACCACCATTTGTTTGCCCGTTACCCTTCTCTTAAAATTTTTGATGTTTGGAGGTAAGATGGCAAAAACGCAAATATATCACGGAGCATTTGAAATTTTAGATAGATAGATTTTCATGTAGACCGACCACAAGCTCATCAACCGGCTCTGCCGTTTCTTGCTAACGCGTGATTGGCCGTTCCCGCTGTCACTCCATCAAACAGTAAACATGTGTTTTGCAAGTCAGCCAGCAGTCCGTGTTCACCTGCCGCTGTAAGTTGTTAAGATGTTAGGCGTTTGTTCTGTCTGTGTCACGTCAGCTAGATGTATTTTAATATCAGACGTTTCATATTAAAACCATTAACATTAACATTTGAGTGTGTCTGTGTGCGTGCAGCTACCAGTCTGTGATAAATCGTCCATTTACATGCCTCCAAGTTGAACTATTGTCAAAATAATTAAGAGTTTCTGCTTATTTTTACTCAGAAATGAGGTATAATTTTATGTAAATGAGGTCTGTTGACCACGCAGTCCACAGAATTGGGTGATAATTTTATGCTACATGTTTTTAACACTTTATAAATATAGAATAATAATATATATTAATGTATTAATATTTTATTAATGATAAATATACATTTTATTATTTTATTATTATTCCTATATATTATTAATAGTAACGAGAAAAATACAAGTAATGTATTGTAAAAATAGCTATTAGTTAGTTTAATAGTAGTAATATAATTCATAATATTAATTAAATTAATGTTCCAGCACCCCTGCCCCGCCCCACCGGTTGTGTCCCTCCTGAAATCTCAAGGCTAGTTTTAAAAAATAAATTTGTTTGGTTTGCAATCATTAAAGGTGGGTCCTGACTTCATGACCATTAGAAAATGTGGGTCCCGAGCTAAGACCAGTTCAGAACCCCTGGTCTAGCAGACTGATGGGTGAAGTTGCGGATGCAGGAGAGCACCACTTGCTTGAATGCACAAGGCCAGAGAGGGGAAATCTGAATAGTACATCCTACAGCCACCTTCTACAAAACTGTGATGCCAGCTTTGTGAAGGCTGTTCTGTTTCCACCTCCAGTGAGGTCGGCAGAGTGGTGTGTGGAAGAACTTGACTGGCCTATTCAATGCCCTGACCTGAACATTACTGAACACCTTTGAGATGAACTAGAACCTTATCACCCACATTCAAAGCCCAACATATTAACAAGAAAACTTTATACGCCTTATAAATCTCAGTTTCAGATTACTGTTAGTACGCCATCTACATGTTTATGTAAGTGCTTTATTTCAATAGCTTAAAACATGTTAAATTAGCTGTAAATTCACTAGAAAAATGTCCAAAAAATCTTAAAGAAGTCATTTTACCACCAAAAAGTAATAAAACAAAATGTGTTGTGGTCCCTAAATGAACCAGTTTATGTTCCATAGAGTGGGTCCACACATGGCGGCAGCCATGTTTAAAATCAGGTTCAGTGCAGAATGATACATCCAGGTCACTAGATGGGAGTATAACAACTGTTTCATAACTTGATTGTCATTACTCCTTTAATCTCGGTCACAGATGCCTTGTGACATGATGATCCCTGTCCTTGTTGCTCGTGTTCATTATAGGGTTTAAAGTAGTGCTGGGCGATAATATCGTTTTGTTTCTCGATAAGTTTTCCCTCGATGACGATGATAAGCCGGGACAATAGAATTCGATAATCATTAACGTTTGTTTCCATTTCACGTCTAAACAGCTTGACAGTGTGTTCAGAAGTCTGATACTGCTGCTTGTTAGCTCATCCTCACCAGCACCGCCAAAATGCACTGTTGTGTTTAAGACAAGCTGTGATTGGGGGAGAGCGTAGTGGGGCCGGGCGAGAGAGCGCAAAGTCTGTGTGTGTGTGTGTGTGTGTGTGTGTTTGTGTGTGTGTGAAGGAGAAGGAGAAGAAGGGGGGTTCGCTGTGCGAGTGTGTGTTTAGCCAGAGTGCTAGCATTAGCCTGTCAGCTTGGCTCTCTAGCCTGTTGTTATTTTGGAGTGCCTGCAGCCGACAGCAATCATTGTAAGTTTCAACAATAAAGCGACGACTGTAAACGTCTTTCTCGTCCATCCTTTCAACTTTGTTATTATGTTCAATATTATGTTCTGGCAATAAACATTTAAATATTTTAAATAGTAACATTTCATGTATTTATTCTGTTTTTAGAAAGATGTTGTTTAAAACTATGACAGTTAGAAATTTAATATCGTGATAATTATCGAGATTGATAAATATAGAAAAATTTATCGTGATAAACTTTTTTGGCCATATCGCTGAACTCTAGTTTAAAGTGTCAATCACTCTGCACTACTTGGCAAAGTAACAGAGCCACTGTTATGCCGTTGTAAGGCATCGAATGTACAAGAGGTCCACTCTCTAGTCTAGGGGTGTCCAACTCCAGCATGGAGGGTGGGATTCCTGCTCAATTTGGTGATTAAACACACCTGATTCAACTCAGTAGGCAATTAGCAGTTTTAATTGTAGTGTCCTGTAGCTGCCCTCCAGGACTGGAGTTTGACACCCCTGCTCTAGAACATCCAGGGGTTTTTTTAACTGCTACCACCTTCGCCTGGTACTCCATCATCATGCGCTTTTGAACATCGGTGAAATCACGTCTTTGCCAATGTTTGATATTTTTGTACTCTGCTACAACTGACTAGTGTGCTTGCTTATTTATACATGCAACAATCCTGGTCACATGACATCTGTGACATCTAGTTCATTCCAAACCAAGGGTGGTCATAATGCATTCAGAATATAAGCCATAATCAGTATAATTCACCTACTAAATGCCATTTTTTCCCCAATGACAGTAATCTCATTGGCACCTTGTTCCAAAACCTAGGGCAGGATGACCCAGCCTATTCTATTGTAATAGAAATCAATTCCTGAATTATTTATAATCAGAAAAAAATGGCAAAAGCATTGAAGCACTAACATTTCACTTTCTCTGAAGATCAAAAAGCATGTGCAAACCTTTGAATGCTACTATACACAGAGAGGAATAATGGGCATATGAGTGATGGTATGCCTCATAGCAGGACCTGTCAGTCACCATCACAGCTCTGCAGATGCACGTGCATGAGTCTCCAGGGTGTGAGGGCAAAGCAGTGTCCCATGCAGTGGATTTAATTTCATGTAAATTGATCATTACTCACCTTCAGGGTGCCAGAGACACCAGAAAACAGCGGGGCCTTATTCTAATGAGCTGCTCTGAGCTGCAAACTCTAACACAGACCCCTGAAAGCACCACAATTTCATCTCTCTCCCTCCTTCCTTTCATCCGAGACACTGATTTCCACTCATCCATGTTTTCAGAGACCTCCATCAGAGTGCTGACTGAAGGATCCAACAGTCAGTGAGAGTTACTGGTACTTGAACACTTTCAGCTTCGACTGTCCTTAAGTAGTCCTTATTTAAGCAGATTTATTGTTGAGCATGTTGCAGTTTGAACTTGCATACTGCTGGATCTTGGATGTAAACAGAGTCATTCATTCCTCTGAGTAATGCCTATTATGAGGCAATCATGAAAACAACTGTGGTTTAGCTTGAAAACATTAAACTGATTAAAAGAACAGTTATAAGGACACTGTGGTTTGGTTCCTACCATCATAGTGCATGTCAGACGTTATATAGCTATGTTAACCATCTGGAGTCGGCGCTCCCGCAGAAGGATATTAACTAAATTCTGCAAATACACTTAAATAACTGCGAGATTTTATCCTAGAAACAAAAATAAACATACCCCGGGCACCTAAAAGGGTCTACTTTTCAAAAATCTAGCTTGAATCTAAATATATTTGAGATATTTGTGAGAGGAGCTTAAATAAGCAGAGACCAATTTTTTGTAGCTTGAGTCAGGGAGAAAATATCAAAATAATTTTGAATGCATGTAACGTTTGGTGTCTAAAATGTGATTCCTTATTTATCTGAACACTTGATTATTTTTTTTGGTCATTTTGTAGAGTAATGTACTAGAGAGGGCGGTTATTAGCAGACTAGCATGTTAGCATTCACATCATTAACTTCGCTAATACAGCTAAAAGCCAGAATGCCAAAATCCATCTGATCTGTTAGAGACTGACATAGTTCTCTACTTTAACACTTTAAGTAAAAATATTTTATATTTTTATAATTTTATATCTCTGTGCCTCTGCACTAGTGTAGAAAGTGAGAGACTGTTAAGCACATTTCCAACACAGAGGATGAGAAAAGTAAGATGTACAGTAGAGCACAGAAATGTGTGTTTTCATGTTACTTAAAAAAAAGTCTTTGACTCCTTTTTTATTTTGAATTTGAATCAGGTGCCAAGGTCCTGCACAATCGATTATTATTTTATTGACAAATAAAAATTCAGTCCATTTATATCTCTGTATTAATTTGATACATTTAGTCCTGATCCCTTAATTCTTACCCACATGGTAAATTACTGTATACAGTTTAGTAATTAAGCATTGGTATTGCTATCGGGTATCGAACAATATGCAAAATACATGTGTCGTATCGGTATCGGAACTGGAAAAAGCTGGATCGGTGCATCCCTAGTGATTTCATTACACATATGTAAAACAGGCCATCACACAGCTGTAAACAGACAGCTGAACTGGTTCTCAGTCATTAAGGTCACACATCTGTGAAAAATGCAAATAAGAAGATGCATAAGAGTCCAAATATGTTGAAGAACAGTAGAAACTGAATATAAAAAGCTATTTATTTCACCCTCATCCCCTGTAAAATTACAGGCAAAATTACCTTGTCTTTTTTTTTTAAGCAAACTCAGAGCTCGTTTGATCATTTCCGTCTTTTCCGTAAGCAAAGCTCTGTGATTTTCCAGGCAGATGTCATCTTGCGTTGGAAAAGAAAAGATTTTTGCAT
>BRDA01032285.1:820-13320 GCA_036984385.1 Crenuchus spilurus | reverse complement strand
AGAGCGAGAGAGCGAGCAAGAGCGAGAGAGCGAGCAAGAGCGAGAGAGAGAGCAAGAGTGAGAGAGAGAGCAAGAGTGAGAGAGAGAGCAAGAGCGAGCAAGAGAGAGAGCAAGAGCGAGAGAGCGAGCAAGAGAGAGAGCAAGAGCGAGAGAGCGAGCAAGAGCGAGAGAGCGAGCAAGAGAGAGAGCAAGAGCGAGAGAGAGAGCAAGAGCGAGCGAGAGAGCAAGAGCGAGCGAGAGAGCAAGAGCGAGCGAGAGAGCAAGAGCGAGCGAGAGAGCAAGAGAGAGAGAGCAAAAGAGAGCGACTAAGAGAAACAGAGCAGATGACAGTTAACCAGGAGTTCATATGTTTGTAAACAGTGGGCTTTAAGACACTTCTGGCTGGATAATGGTTAACAGATGTGAAAGCTGTGGAGCAAAACAAGCTTAGAATGTATTTAGAAATTGTGACGTTTAGTAAAATGATGTGAGGCTGTAATGTCACATGTAAACCTGGTAACACTTTGGACAACACAAAAGTAAAGTAACACAAAGACGTCTGTGAATTAAGCCACTGAGAAGAGAAACAGCTACAAACTCAACTTCAGGTGAGATTCAATGAGGGTTTAGTCACCATAAGGCTGCTAACCGACTGCCAACCAACCCAGCACACACGAGTGTTTGGAAAAACAAACAAGCAATGTATTAATTATTTACATACAAAGTTCTATTGATCGCTTTTACTCAGGCAGGTCATGAAGTCGCCAGAAGGAGGGTTCATTACTGTTGTGACATAATGTGTATACTACAGAGAGAGAGAGAGAAAGAGAGAGACAGAGGGAGACACAGAGACAGACAGACACAGAGACAGAGAGAGAGAGAAAGAGAGACACAGAGAGAGAGAGAAAGAGAGAGACAGAGACAGAGACAGAGAGAGAGACAGACAGACAGACAGAGAGAGAGAGCGCGAGAGAGAGCGCGAGAGAGAGACAGAGGGAGAGAGAGAGCGCGAGAGAGAGAGACAGAGAGAGACAGAGGGAGAGAGAGAGAGAGAGAGAGCGAGACAGAGAGAGAGAGAGAGAGAGAGAGAGAGAGAGAGAGAGACACAGAGACAGAGAGAGAGAGAGAGAGAGAGAGAACGAGAGAGAGAGAGCGAGAGAGAGAGAGACAGAGAGGGAGAGAGAGACAGAGGGAGACACAGAGACAGACAGACACAGAGAGAGAGACAGAGAGAGACACAGAGACAGAGAGAGAGAGAGAGAGCGAGCGAGCGAGCGAGAGAGAGAGCGAGAGAGAGAGAGAACGAGAGAGAGAGAGAGGATTGTGTGTTTATGTAATAGATAGTTGGTTTTAAGATGTCGAGTGAAACAAAAGAGCTGAGGCAGCCAGGGGTCCACTTAGTCTACAGTGGAGTGTGTTTGTAAAGAATGACAGAGATGTTTCAGGGAATTCTCTGAATAATTACCTCTCTTTTCCAGTCTCTCTCTCCCTCTAACACACTCCCTCTCTCCCGTAAAATGCTCTTTATTGAATTACAGTCTCTTCAAATAGCCCTCCTTTTCTCCCCCAGGTGTAATAAGCAGTCATGTTTTCATGCATTACTGAGTTCTTCACTTACTTATGCTCCTCCTCCTGGTCTCTCTCTTTCTCTCTCTCTTTGTGCTCTTGAACAGGACAGCAGACACTGAAAGAGAAGAAAAGGCGGCCATGAATGAGTGAAACGTGACAAGTCAAACAGAACACGACCCCTTCAGAATTTAGGTCCACCACTGAAAGAGCTACAATAATACAGGGTGTCCCATTTGCTTCTTCACCAAAACAACTGTGAATAACTTTAATACTGATGAAGACAGTGATGAAGTGTCCCTAAGTCTGTGTGAAGAAGACTGATGTTACAACATGTGCAGAAAATATCCACCACCAGCATCCAAACACACTTGAACCTGATGCTCTATTTAGTGAACCATCAACCACCAATAAAGGTTGTCCACTAATAAGCATGTTGATTCCAAGCTGTTTCAGAAATTCCCGTTGTCTTTTGAGTAGAGTTTGCTATCCAGTACATTCACACCATTAATTAGTTCCTAATAGTGTGCACCGAGACATTAAGCATTCCTCACTGCACAATTCTCGGGGTGAAATAATTAATGCCCCATGTTGTGTCCATGACAATAACTGAGGACTCACTGCAGTGGCAGGCGATCAATAGGAACAGTTGAATGGGCGCCGGCTTCTACTCCGACAGCCACGGATATTAATCATCAGAAATGAACACTCATGCTAGTCTTTTTCACACAGACTGAGGTATATTTACTCCAAATTTCATCAGCATATCTTCATTAGTATTGAAGTTATTCATGGCCATATGGGAAAGGCAGGCTAAGAAAATACATTTTTTAATGGGCTACTTGAATGGGAAGGCACACCAGCAGATGCCACGGAAAAATAAATAAATGAGAAAATATTTCAACTCTGAACTGTTATAAAACCATACAGAGAGCTTTAATAGACGAAGTCTTGTTTGAGAGAAAATCACTTGAATACAAAAGGGAGTTTATCTGAAAGCCATGATGGACGGGTTCATTCACAGCCTGCATGATACACAGTGGACATACAGGGGTTAGATAACGAATGTGAAACAGCTGTCATGTTACTGAGGGAGGTTTCATGGCTAAATTGGACCAGTCTGGTGGCCAATCTTCATTAATGTCACATTGCACCAGTAAGAGCAGAGTGTGAAGGTTCAGTTAGCAGGTAAGAGCACAGTTATATAGTATATTACAATGCACACAACATTATGGTGACATACCAGAGTTCAAAAGAGGACAAATTGTTGCTGCACGTCTTGCTGGCACATCTGTGACCAAGACAGCAAGTCTTTGTGTCTAAATATTATTGAGCCACTTTGGGGTGTTTTGGAGGAGCGACTCAGGAAACGGTTTCCTCCACCAGCATCACGTAGTGACCTGACCACTATCCTGCAAGAAGAATGGCTTAAAATCCCTCTGACCACTGTGCAGGACTTGTATATGTCATTCCTAAGACAAATTGACCCTGTACTGGCTGCAAAAGGAGGCCCTACACCCACTAATCAATTATTGTGGTCTAAAACCAGGTGTTTCAGTTTCATTGTCTAACCCCTGTATATGAATGTATGAAAACTGATTAAAAGCAGGAATAATTATTTTATTAACAGTATTATTTGGATGATATTTATATTAAAATGTGTGCAGTCAAATTGTGCTCTTCAGACTGAATAGTCAAAAAATCAACTACACATGATCACCTCTAGCATGGTTATAATAACCTGATAACTGTACAAAATGTGATTTCGGTAATAATCTGAAACCGGGTCAGTAATCTGATCATGAAGAGTAGGTTTACACAATTTAGACTCTTATCAATTCATTAATAAACTCACCAAAGACCAGCATGTGACAAAAGAGCAAATTAACGCCTCCATTTCGCTGATAAGTGCACATCCCTGATGTGTGAGGATTCATCATCACTTCATGCATGCAGGTAGTAAAGAGTTTAATATTTCCTATATATAAATAATAAATAAACCACCAAATCCAACAGTGTCAAAACCTGTAAACAAACAGCACCACTCAGCCTGACTGACAGTCACAGCTTGCACTACCCCAAAAATTGTGTATTCTAACCTCTGCTTAACTCCAGTCCCATCTATCCCCGTCTCACTCACATCTATCACTTCCTCCCCAGCCTACGTATCTCTAACCTTCAACATCTCTACACTCTTATCACAAATGTTCAACACCACCCCAGTAAAAAGACTCTTTGACTCGTAACAAAAGTGGAGCCATTTGCGGTGCAATATAATTTCAAATAACCACATACTGTACTACAGGTTCTTTATCACACAGAAGAACCATTCGCCCAGGGGAAAGAACCGTTAAAGCATAGAACAGATAATCACTGGCTTTGCTTCTTGACTTCTTGAAGAACTCTCTTTTTAAAAATGGACTTATCCAAAATGTCTGTTGAATGATCCGTATTTGTGATCCCTTAAGGTACCCATCACTCTTCATCTTTTGTCCATCTCTACCTACCCATCCATCACTCGTTTTTTTCTTAGATCTCTCTCATCTTTACGTATGACCAGAAAAAAATGGCAATAAATAAAAATAAAAAACAACATCTTTTATCTTTTTGGACACATTTGGGGTGTAAGAGAAGTAAGAATTGTGAGGAATTGTCAATACGTCGAGGCGTGTCAACACTGATCCTCAAAAAATTAGCAACATTTTTGAATGTGTAGTTTTCATCTAAAGATTGGAAGCATATAGTGTTACATTTTGTGCCGAGTTTAAACCTCCGGCCACTAGAGAGCAGTGCTGTAATCTATCTTCGGTCATTACATGCTTCCACTTCACTTGTTCTTTTCCTCAAATTTTAGGCATACAGTGGTTTTATAATATGAATGTTTTTTCTAGGGGTGTGTATCTGTCCAATAAATGACAATCCGATATGTATCTCAATTCATGCGGTACGATACAATTCAGAAACAATTTATTTTAAATTGGACCGATTCGATTCAGTTCGATACGACTGAGGAGGATTTCGATACAATTGTGTTCAGTATAATCAGGTAGGAAATAATACGAGTTACTTGTTTAAAATAGATATTTTACATTATGATTCAACATAAGTTAATACTAAAAATGTGATTTGCTTGCATTCAGACAGATTAATGAAAGACTAGAGAACTAGTAAAGTTGTATTTGACATGTGAAGTCAGAAACAGTAAAATACTGTCACGTTGGGATGTGGTACCGGTGCTCCAATGTTTTAAACAAGTCCCCAAAGCCCTCATTCTCCACCACACAGTCTGGTCTTAAGTCTTTGACAGTGAACCGGGTTATTGAAGCCGTTATTACTTTGGCTCAACCTGAGTTGTGGTCGAGTTTTGGCTGAAGAAGTCCTGTTTTTCTGTGTTTGTCCTGCCGTGTCTTTGGGCTAACAGTGCTAGTGTCATCACCACTTTCCTCATGTCGTCTCACCAAATGTTCTCCTGTTCTTCATTTAAACACCGAACTTCTTCTAAACTTTAGATTTTAAGCTCGGTGGAGCCTTGTACAGTATATATGTGGTCAGACGTTTGTCTTTCAAACGTGACTGTGACGAGTATTGCGACAGTTCATGAGAGAGAGATAGAGAGCGAGAGAGAGAGGGGGGCGGGGGATGAAGGGGGTGAGTGAGAGAGAGAGACAGAGCACGAGAGAGTGAGAGAGAGCACGAGAGAGAGGGAGAGCGAGAGAGAGAGCGCGAGAGAGAGAGAGAGCAGCGGGGGATGAAGGGGGTGAGTGAGAGAGAGAGAGCGAGAGCGAGAGAGAGCGGCGGGGGATGAAGGGGGTGAGTGAGAGAGAGAGCACGAGAGAGAGAGCGCGAGAGCGCGCAGCTGAAGCATATCACACCAAACTGATTGACAGCTCTTGAATCGGGCCATCGGCCGGTTCACTTTACAAATAAACTGATTCAGGGGTCCATGTACCGATGCACTCACGTCGCTTAAGTCAAAATAGGTCTTCCGATTCAAATCGGAATTTTCTAAAAATCATAATACATGTTGGCCGGTCTGATTCTTCACCTAAATAACTGAATAACATCAATGTTAAGGAGAATATGCAGATGAAATTTGGATTAAATGAACCTCAGTCTGTGTGAAAAAGACAGACATGCATGATTATAGTGCAGGTAGACGGGTGTTCATTTTTGGCGATTATATCCGCGGCTGTCGGAGTAGAGGCCGGCGCCCGTCCAGCTGTCTCCATCATTCACCTGCCAATGCAGTGAGACATTAAAGTCCTCAGTTAATGTTATTTCACCCTCTGAATTGTGCAGTGATCAGCGCATAACGTGCATGAGGAGTGCTCATGGTGTGAACGTACTGGATAACAAACAGTATTAAAGACAACAGGAATCTCTGAAACTGACAACAGGAATACTGGAGCGCTGGGTTCAAGTGTGCTTGGATGCATTTGCAGTCTTTTTCACACAGACTGAGGTACATTTAGTCCAAATTTCATCACCATATCTTCATTAGTATTAAAGTTATTCACAATTATTTTGAGTAAAGAAGCAAACAAAACACTTTGCTTACAGAACCACAGTATTGAGATGTAACGCCTGTATGATGACAATTACTGTATTGCCAGGTTCTTGCCAATACACCGCCCTACAGCAGAGTGCTGCTACTTTGACTTTCTCTCAGCCAACATGCAAAGGGCCCACCAGGGATTTTCCAGAACTTCCAGATGGTCTATGCCTGTCTATGTCTTTCTCCATGTGGTTTTATCTATGTATCTATATCACTGTTATCCATCCAGCCATCCCAGTTTTTAATCAAGAATTCACTGTGAATTTCTGAGTGTGTGTAAATGTCTTTCCTCTGTGGGTTAGCACAATGTGTGCTGTATCACACCAACACACACACACACACCCCTGACTGAAGTGCCGTTCTGATTGGTCACAGCCCGGCTGTGAGACACTGAGAGTGATGCACAGAAGAAGACAGAGAGCTCAGTGGAGAGGTGGTGTGCAGATAACAGCCTGTCCACATGGTTCCTAATAAAGTACAGGCTGATTATAATTAGAAGTGTAAAATTGGGATTATTTTAGAGAAGGCCACCCTCAGACACACCACAATACACTGTTATACACACAGCATGACTGAGCTAAACGACATACGCAGTTCATTAGTGAAAATGTCACTCCTGGGGGAGAACAGGACCCCCCCTATGAACTATTTGAAGCTTATTTAACCAAAGACTGCAGCAATCAGTGGATAACGTTGATTAGCGGTTCGTGATTGATTATAGACAAAAAGCTGATACATCATGTACTTAAAAGAGTCTCTGCAATCTATATGGTAATATTTTAGCATTATTATGATAAAATACATCACGGTGTGCCTTTCTGAGCATATACCAGCAGTACGTATGGAACACAAGTACTGAATGTTCCATTACAAGCAGAGCATACTTTGCATTTCGTTCAACAAAGAGTTTCAGAGAAGTCACCGGGTTTCATTCTCCAAATTTCCTTCAGAATAAATATCTTCTTAAAATGCACTTTTATTCCAAGATTCCAACATCTACCAATGTTTTCTTATTAGGGAATTGTTCTAAGGTACGAATATAATATACACATAAGAAAAAGCACAGATGCACACATCTGAACGCCTACACGTTTGTGCAAAATAACTGATTAAGGCATCTTTTCCAGTTCTACATGTGTACATCATTATAGGATTTAAATGACAGTAATATTTAAGAATACATTTAAGATAAATAAGATATTTGGAAGATGTTGGCGAATGAGGTCCAATGTGTAGAGCTACTGGGGCTCTTTATACTAACTTACGAAACCTCAAGATCATACAGCGTAAATGTATTCAAGTGCTAACAGGCCTCCCAGCCTGCACTATTAAACCACTACAGATGGTCCAGAATGCAGCAGCACGTCTGGTTTTTAACCATCCAAAACGGGCACATGTCACCCCACTGCTCATTGAGCTACACTGGCTTCCGATTGCTGCCCGGATCAAACACAAAGCCTGCACGATCGCCTATAAGGTGATGACAGAGCAGGCTCCCTCTTATCTGCACTCGCTCCTAAAAGCTTATGTTCCTGCCCGGTCACTGCGCTCCTCCACTGAACGTCGCCTTGCTTTGCCTAACATTCACACAAAGCAATCCAGACTGTTCTCCTCAGTAGTTCCCAGATGGTGGAACAAGCTGCCTACCACCACTAGAGCAGAGGTGTCCCTCACTGGGTTCAACAAACTCCTAAAATCCGACCTCTTCAAAGAGCACCTGATCCCAAATACTCCCCATGAGTACTGATATGCACTCAGCATTCGATATCCAAATGTTAATTATTTAACTTTAGTATTTTTCGCATTTGTACTTTCCCACTATTGTAAGTCGCTTTGGATAAAAGTGTCTGCTAAATGCAATGTAATGTAATGTAAAGTATGGTATCAAACATACTTTTGCATTCTCTCACATCCCTAATGTGGCTTGATAAGTCAAAATAATAAAACACACAAGACTACAAAAATACAGTATGACATCTAATCCATATGATACACGAGGTAAAATGAGACACCTACATATCAGAGTTTTTATTGCTAGCTTGAGGTGGAAAAGTTAGACTAAGACTGTTGCTATAGACTAAAACATGGAGAAAGATGATGGAATAAGTTTTTTTCATCATTGTCCTGGGGGTTTCCTCCCACAGTCCGAAAACATGGTTACTCTATTGTCCTGGTATGAGTGTGTGAGTGTGTGAGCCATGGATGGATTGGCGCCCTGTCTTGGCTACAGTTAAATTAGTGTAATGCCCTGCCCAGAGCTCAATGAAGGGGTAGTGGGTCTCATCATGACAAGAACTAAAGGGTTAAGAAGACAGACCAAAACAAAGATGGTTCCATATATTCGGACTGATGAAGAAACATTAATCATTGAAAACAACAAAAGTGCTGTATTACATACCAGTTTCCCCGAAAATAAGACAGTGTCTTATATTCATTTTTGCTCCCAAAGATGCACTAGGTCTTATTTTCAGGGGATGTTTTATTTTTCCATGAAGAAGAATTCACATTTATTGTTGAACAAAAAAATTAACATTTATTATATACTTTACAGTAGCTGTCTATATTTTTCTATATTGATCAATCTTGATAATCCATATAAAATGATCTAACACTGTCAAAGTTTTTAAACATCTTTCTAAAACATCAGACTAAATACATGAAATGTTACCATTTAAAATATGAATTTGTTTATTGCCAGAACATAATATTGAAGCGTCCGGCTGGGCGTGTTGAAAGGATGGACAAGAAAGACGGTCGTCACTTTATTGTTGAAACTTACAATGATTGCCAAGCTAACAGGCTAATGCTAGCACTCGGGCTGAACACACACTCACATGGAAGCTGCACTCAGTTGAGGACTTGAACCCAAAGCCTCAGCACTGAGAGGTGAGTGTGTGACCCACAAAGCCACCATACTGCCAACCTCTGGAATAACATTCCTCAATGGGAGCACTCCAGCACCGTCTCCTCTCTCAATCTGCTATTCTCTTTTTGTTCATACACAGTCACACCCATTTTACACACCCCTCTCTTCTGCACCAGCTAACCAGCAAGTGTTACATGTAACAGAGAGAGAACTGTAGTGTTGTAGTGTGGGGAGTGGTTGCTTAGTGCCGAAAATCACATTTACATATTATTCCACGTGTCTCAGGTGTACTAAATACATCCTAATTCGCTACTTTAGATGTTGTGCTACAAAGCTAATGCCTCAGAACTCACCTAAATAACAGTCTTCTACATCACCAAAACGTCCCTCAGCATCCCTCCACTAGCCAACGCGTTTTAGAACACAAGACTTAATGTGAATACGTTACTGTTAAAGGCAGACACTTCAGACAGCAGCAGGGCTGAGAGAAGACTGATCTCAGACCAGATTCTTCATGATGATCGTCACAAAAACTGATTCTAGATCTGCTAATCCGAGTTCTTGTCCAAAGTATTAGATGAGCATTCACATAAAGGAGTTTATGTTATTTTTTAAAGATTATATTATATTTTGATGTACCTTTGACAGAAGTGACTGCACTTTTTAGGTGACTATCGCTGTCTTGTATTTGTTAGCAACATTAGCCTTGCAGCTCCATTTCTAAACTAAAGGACTCTTGGCTGGGCTGATTGATTACATCTGAGCTAAGTAGGAAAATATGGGAAATATGATTATGAATGAAACACTCGTTTCGATGGGAGCGGCTGATACTTTCCAGTCTTCACTTTTCTTTTAGTTAAAATGGAGAACTCTCTGCTCCGATGAGCCTGTGAGCATGTGTGTGTGTGTGTGTGTGTGTGTGTGTGTGTTGTCAGTTCCCAGAACTTGGCCACTTTTTTTGTCCCACCAATGAGAACCAGATGTTTGTATTCGTGTTTCTGAATCCTGATCTCTCGTTTCTCCTTCCTGCACACACCCACACACAGGCACCTAAAACACATTTCATCTTCATACAGAGGCAAATTTCCATTTTTCGCTCGCTAATCCACTCGTTTAGGCTAGTCGGCACTGATTATATTAGTAATGAAGTTATGTACTGATTACACCAACGATTAATCAAGTAATCACAGGCCAAACAATAGACATTATTTGTACACAATCAGCCCGACAGGCTCCGTTTCTTACAGGAAAATAAATCAGTAAGAGATTTTAAATTATGCATTATCATGCAAATTTCTCGACCATTATTAATTCATCAAGAAAGTAAACAGTAATTGATGGAATAAGTATAAACAATGCCAAGATTTTCAATAAGAAACCCTCAAAAGTTTCCCATTGGAGTCTTCAGTGAAATATGAGTCTGAGGAACGTCCAGGAGCTTTATTGTGCTGTGCAAAGCAAGATGTTTTCCCTCAACGCTCCAGTCATAGTAAGGAACCGAGCCAGGCATTGACTGAGATCAACAAATAATGCTGCCCATCAGCAGAGCTTTAGAATGGGTTAAACCAACAATAAAATAACAACAACGGCTTATTTCATTATTTGTATTTATTCGTTTTTTTTAACCCAATTTTCTCCCTTTCCCAATGTGGTAGTCGCCAATTAACCCAACTCATTAGGACTCTCCCCATCACTTTGCACTGTCCCTGACTCTAGGAGGGTGAAGACAAGCACAAGCCTCCTCCGTTGCCTGTGATACAGTCACCGCCTCTTTTCTAACTACCGCTGATACACCATCACTGGGGAACCAACGCGCTCGGAGGAAAGCGCAGGATGTCTAGTTTTGAATGGACCAATCAGTAGACTGAGTCAGCACACTGAGAGAGCGCCATCTACCCACCCAGAGAGAGCACTGCCAATTTTGCTCTCTTGGGCCCTGGCTGTTGATGGCAAACAGCATGACTGGTATTCAAACTCACGATCCTCTGGTTATAGTGTCAGCGTCTTAGCCTGCTGAGCCACTCGGGGCCCGATTATTTGTATTTATTCTAATATTAATGTTGCTTTAAATTTTTGAATAAGTACTGTACATACACTGATGTACACTGGGTAGTCAGGACAAAGTTGCTTTACACTCAGAAAGAGAGCAAGCCAAGCAGAAAAGCCAACTTTATGGTGAATGTGCTCTCATCGAAAGCTACAGGGGCTATTTCTGAACCTAAAAGGTATTGATTTCTGGTTTATGCTTTAGTAGACGCGGGTGGCTTGAATCAGCTTATAAAACCTGTCCACAGGGAAGCACATGGCTGCTCCATTAATCTGTCCCAAAGCTGAGATCAGTCTGGTTTTGGCTCAGGCTTTAGCACAATACCCCCCCCCCAACCACAATACCCCCCCCCCAACACCACTCTGCAAAAAATAAAACCCACACCACCCAGAACTGGCATGAACATCAAAACTCCTGTTACCACACATAAAACACCCATATTACAACCATGCCTCTCCACCACTGGAGCAGAGATGCCACCACCATTCGACAGATGAAAGGCTCAAAGTTCACAAGGCTCTTCTCCACCATTCTGCAGCCTCAACCACTGCCCTTCCGCACAAAAAAACGGAGGAGTGAACGAACGAGTGATATGAACTGTACCGTTAGACCACAAAAAACCATATGAGGCTGACGTGAGGTTGGGAGAGGAACCAAAATCTCCTCCCTGACTAACCTCAGTATAACACACACTGGGAGTGCTACGCACACTGCTGCAAGCAATGATCACTGAGATACACACAGAGCCAGGATGAAACCGCTGCACTGATGTGCTTCTGCCTCCATCTTTCCCACATGTGCAGAAGGGCATGTGGGGTTAGCTGTGTTGGGCAAGTCGAGACTGAATGAGGAGCAGCAGACAGAGGTGAGAGTGCAGAGGCTTGTATTTCCATTAACACCTCCAACACCATCACCGCAGTGCTACATCCACCACGTCCTAAAACTCAACCACGGCCGCTTCAACAGCGAACATTCATTAAAGGCCAAGAATTCCTCTAAGTGCAGAGCTTTAACCCCGCTCTTTGACTTTTTGACCTTTTCAGGCATTTCGTTTACAAAATCCAAGCAAGACCACCTTCTGCCTCTCTGTGTGGTGTTGTCACGCGGAGGTCGATCCCTCCTCTTCACAAAGAAGTAGCCACCTCATCTCAAATGTAGACACTCAATGAAGTCTGTTGTCTATTCGACTCTTTGGTTCATACTCTGAAGCTATGAGACTAAACTTATGGCATCAAAACAGGCTCAGTTTAAGCGTAAACGTAAATCAGGTATCGTAAACGTAAGTTTTATGTATCGTAAATGTAAGTCTGTAAATGAAACTGGGCGGCACGGTGGCTTAGTGGTTAGCACGTTCGCCTCTCAGCGCTGAGGTCTTGGGTTCGAGTCCACATCTGAGCGGAGTTTCCATGTTCTGCCCCTCTTGTACCTTTGAGGCGAGTCTACACCTGAGCTTGGGTTCTGGAGTCGCGACTCTCCGCTTGCACGAT
>BRDA01032283.1:0-16187 GCA_036984385.1 Crenuchus spilurus | reverse complement strand
TTTTCACCACTCGCTGTAGTGACTTATGATCTGTGACAGTGCAGTTCCCAAATCAGACTGTAATACAGTATTTATTTATTTTTTAATTTTTAATCTAATCTTCTCAGTGTTTTTAGGGCTTATGGTGGCTTACTTGCGACATTTCCTCTATTTTTAAAAGTCAAAAGCAATAATCTTTATTAATCATCACTTTCATTTCAAAATGTCATTCCTTAATTTCTCTCTGTTATGAAGTGATTTGAAAATAGCAGCTGAGAGAAAGGAGGAGGACTATAGTGAGAGTGCAGTTTGACTTAGATAACTGTACCTCTTCAGCTTGGTCCAGGCTGTGTGATATGTGATGTTCATTTACTCTCCTGGAGTGGACTTAATGCTATACCTCTGAGGGGGTAGGAATGTGTGTGTGTGTGTGTGTGTGTGTGTGTGTGTGTGTGTGTGTGTGTGTGTGTGTGTGTGTGTGCGGGTGTGTGTGTGTGCGGGTGTGTGTGTGTGTGTGTGTGTGTGTGTGCGGGTGTGTGTGTGTGTGTGTGTGTGTGTGTTCACACAGAGAAATCATCACATTTTATAATGATTTAATATTTGTTTTAAATTCTGCATCACTGGAGAGCCATCAGTCTTCATTAAATGGGAACAACCTTACCATTCATACTGTGCGCATGCACACACACACACACACTCTCTCTCTCTCTCTCTCTCTCTCTCTCTCTCTGTCGGTATATATGTATAAATTGAAATTGTTGAAATGTACTGCACTGTAATCTACACTTTCCGTTGTGTTTTATTTTATTTTATGGAATTTTGAGCTTTACATTCTTTTTGGCCTCCCTGTAGCTTTATTTATGAGTGTGTGTCTTTGGGCCACTCTCCAGCACTTCAACACACACCACTGCACAACCTCAGGGAGGACATAATAGAAGAGCTCAAGAAAAAAATGACCTTCGATTTGCATTCAGTGCTGTCAATATGGCAGCCCCACAGAGAAAAATACAGCACCCCAGAGGCAGATTCATAGCTGATGCTTTGCCAACACTAAATGAAACACTGCAGCTCATTTTCTGCTCTGAGGACATAAGAAGATAACATTCATTTCATGTGTACCATCTTTGTTCTTAACATGGTTAGTCCACATGATTGAAATGGTTATCTAGAACAGAATTAATCCCAGTAAAACAGCTGGAGAACTGTAGGTGAAGTGCCTAGAAGGCAGTGTAGTGTGTGTTTTACAGCTCAGATGGGTTCAATGTGAAGGTCATATTTCGTTGTGCGCAATCACTCTGACAAAAAGAGTGAAAAAAACTAAATGTGTGTTTTAGCTAGCTTAGCAAATCCCAGGATTTTTTTACTGTCCTGTTACATTTTAGTGTCACATGATTTGTCATTTATTAATTGTTTTATTGTTTTATTTGGATCCCCATTAGCTGCTATTGAAATAGCATCTATTCTTCCTGTGGTCCCACAAACATAACATACATAACAAACAATCACACAGTAGTAATAATAATAATAATAATAATAATAATAATAATAATAATAATAATAATCTATGCATTCATATAACATTATTTATTTATTTAGCTCTCTCACAGAAACACATCCTAAAAGCCCCAAAACTAAATAATAGCCTATACATGGGTCAACTGGGCAACAGCTTAGCTTATACAGTGCCCCCTCTTATCCCAACCCCCATCCCTCCCAACACACACACCCTGTAATCATCCTCCAGAGCAGAAGTTATCAATCTGTATGCAAACGCACAAGGCCTCCTGGGAGACACTATAATCTGAAAACACACACACACACCTACACACACACACACACACAATATTTGTTACATGGGTCAGTGGTTGCTAGGTTCACAGGGATGTGTGTTTATTTGTGTGTCCTTGTTGGTCCCCTTCAGTTGAAGGATGGCCTTCAAGTACATATTTATATATTCAGATAAGATACTGACCAGATCTCTGAGAGAGAGAAAGAGAGAGAGAGAGAGAGAGAGAGAGAGAGAGAGAGAGAGAGAGAGAGAGAGAGAGAGAGAGAAAGAGAGAGATATTATTTGTCTATAAATCATGATTACACATTAGAAGAGAACAACCGGAGGATGATCTTAAACAGACTCAGTGAACAGTAAAAAGTGGAAAGACAGCGGAGGAAACATCATCTTTGAGAAAGGAATGTAGTCAGAAAAAAAGATAAAAAAAAAACATGTGGTGTGATGAGTCCAGGTTTACACTGTTCCAGAGTGATGGGTGCATCAGGGTAAGATGAGAGGTGGCTGAAGTGATGCACCAATCATGCCTAGTCCCTACCGTACAAGCCTGCGGGGGCAGTGCTATGATCTGGGGTTGCTGTAGTTGACCGGGTTGAGGTTCTGCAATGTTATGGGCTTAAGGAATGAGGTCAGCTGACTACCTGAATATACTGAAACACCAGGTTATTCCATCAGTGGATTTTTTTATTTTCTTTGTATTTACACTATATATACATATATAAATATATAAGAGAGGAATATAGAAAGGGAGAAAGGAACCAAATGAGAGAGAGTGAATGAACTGTGCTGGAGATATGCTGTTTCTTTTTAACACTGAGGTGGTGTATGTGTGTGTGTGTGTGTGTGTGTCCATGCTTCAGAAGTCTGATATTCTGATAGAGGAGATTAAGGTTCAGGAGGTGAATACATTGTTGTTGTTCAGCGAGTGTGTGTTTTATCGTTTAACAGTCTCCTGTCTGCCCCTCTTTATCACACTCACATCTCCACTCTTCTCTGTCTGAGCATTTTTGCTTTGTCCCAACAAGCCATACAAGTGGTTTCCTCTTTTTGTTAATACACCCTACATAAAGAAACAGTCAAGTATAACATTACACATCAGGTACTGACATCAGTCAAACCAATGGATTTATGTTTTTTTCTCTCATCTTATACACATTTTTAGCTCTAAGAGGTCTGTTATTGTAATTTTACTACAGAAGTACCAAAGTCTCAGGTTACATATTTTTTATTCAACATCAGACACATCGATTACAATAAAAATATTTGCAAAATATATAGTGCTGTGAAGAAGTATTTGCCCCCTTAGAGGTTTATTTTGTTTATGCACATTTGTCACACTTAATTATTTCATATTATCATTCACATTTGAATATCAGACAAGTATAACCTGACTAAATGCAAAATGCAGTTTTTAAATTATGATTTTATTTATTAATCTGGCCCTATGTGAAAAAGTAACTGCCCCCTTATAATGAACTGTGATTGACATTTAATTAACTGTGATTAGCTGAGGTCAATTTTACTAGCCACACCCAGGCCTGTAGAATCAAAAATCACTTAAACAGAACCTGACAAACAAAGTAGGCTAAAATATCTCAAAAAGCAACACATTATGATCTGAAGAAGTTCAAGAACAGATGATAAACAAAGTCATTGATGTCTATCAGTCTGGAAAAGGCTTTGAAACATCAGTGAACATATTATAGTATAGTATAGTATAGTATAGTACTGTTCAATGCAATAACATCTGCTTTACAAAAAGTTTTTGCTTACCCAGTGATCACAGTGTCACAAAGTCTCAAATTTCAGAAAATCTCAGAACTCATCCCAATATAACTGAAGGTTTCCTCTGATCACTCAGGTTATCATTGTGTGATACACAAATGTTCTAAACAGGGTTCATACACCTTTTACAAGGTAAAATTCAAGCACTTTTTAAACACTTTCAAGGCCCATTTTCAAGTTTTTCCAGCACCTTTCAGCTGTGGTAAATTAATAACGGTGATATCTCAAAACTGCGATTCAGTGATAATCAATATATCACAAAACTATTCTCCACACTTCACAGTGACTATGCTACTGAGAAAAAATACTTCTAAGTAAGTAAATAGCAGGAATGATGGATTTATTGGTGTCAGTTTCACACAATTTAAATACCAATGTTCTTCACTGCATGTTTATCTTATTCATTTGATTGAGCAGTTACTGTAGTATGTCAAATTTGGGGGTGAGTTGAGAGCATTTATACATACATATACTCAAAATTATTGTTTTGGTTTTTGTTACACTGCAAGAGATGGTTTTTTTTATCTTTTCATCAGATTTTGATGCTTCTTTCCTAAATATAATTAAAAACAGGAGGAAAGTGTTATTTACAATGTTTATTCTCAATACATTTATCATTAAGACTAAGTACAAATGCTATGCCCCTATCACTAGCATTGTTGGCCTGTTGGGAGCACTGGCTAAAAGCCCTGTATTTTGTAATGCTGGGAGAGAACAGAGGTGGGCTACTTAAGTTTGTACTTATCATGTTTCACTAAACCCAAAGCCCATTTCACACCAGAGTTCTCCTTTAAAGTCATTTACCTCTCATATGAATATAATATAAGATGTATGTACAGTCCCTCGCAAAAGGTGACACTGGATTTTATTTAGGGGTATCAGAGTACAGAGGGCTGAATACTAATACACAATTCAGACCTTTCACAAATTCCAGAATGCACTGCACAACTGGCAACATCCGGTTCACCATGCTATCAATACTAAGCTACACTATCACACTGCTTGCCACACTGGCCTACATTGAATTGCAACACGATAGCTTGCAACAAACGCGTTTACACTAAAACCCACTGCATAAATTGAAAATACAAGTTGACACAACAAGATATGATGTTTAATATTCAAAGAAATATTATCTGCATATAGTTACAAAAGCTAGTAGATATCACGTAAGTATTTACTTACCAAATAAAGTTGTAAACAGTGCATGTAGTGTAGCTGGCACAGACATAAACAAGAGAAAATGGTGAACCGGATGTTGCCGGTTCCGCGGTGCATTCTGGGATTTGAGAAGAGACCGAATACACTTTCCAGATTTGTATGTATTTAAAAATTGTGGAAAAATATCTATAAATTCCTCTCAATTCACAATTACTTGCTACTTTGCATTGGCCTCCTACACAAAACTAGCGTTACCACATTTTATCACACACCATGCTTCGTAAAATAAGCCTGCAAAACCGCCAGCTGGCAGTGCGCATACATACACTAGCAGGCTGTTTTTTGGCGGCCGCATTTATAAAAGTAGCCCAAAAAAACTCACCTCACCACCCTTGAATTTTCACCCGTGACTGGATTTTCAAATAAGCCCAATTTGGCGTGAAAACCGCGAACCTGGCAAATCTGTCTACAAACTCCTTGAATCAGTTTGAAGTCGGCTCCCCTTCAAAGAGCTGCTTTTCTTTATTTCACTCGCTCTTCCTTTCTTCATAATGTTCTACAATAATAAAGTTATTACAATTTTAATTTAGCCGTATTTTAAAAAACACAGAAGTGGTAAAACTGTGTTGCATCTGGGGGCAAAAAGAGTGGGTTCCTTGTGAGCCAACTGCTCTTGGATTACGAGAAAGAACCGGAATTTGTTGTCACACATACGTGGAGACGCGAGCGAAGCCTTTTTTTACGCTCTGCAAATTTTTTCTTTAAGCAAACTTATTTATTCAGATAGTTATTTATTGTAAAGTAAATGCAGTTAGAATTTCAAGCATTTTCAAGCACTTTCTCCATAATTCCAGCACTGGAAAACATTCAAGCATTTTCCAGGATTTCAAGCACCCGTACAAACCTTGTCTAAAACAAGAAATGTATAAGGGGCAAATACTTTTTCACAGCACTGTGTATTAATAATCACAATAAACAATGCTGACAAGAAATGTAGTTCCAGTGCTGCTGCCCACCATGGACTGCTGCTGAAAGAGAACAAGAATGTTCAGGTGACAGTTATGTTTATATTTTATCATATAATAATGAACACAAATATAGTATAGTATAGTATAGTATAGTACTGTTCAATGCAATAACATCTGCTTTACAAAAAGTTTTTGCTTACCCAGTGATCACAGTGTCACAAAGTCTCAAATTTCAGAAAATCTCAGAACTCACCCCAATATAACTGAAGGTTTCCTCTGATTTTTCCATTCATATTATGTGTGGCCTGCACTTATAAACATGAATTTATGAGTTCAGTATTATCAATACCTGAACCAAAAAATAAACATTACAGTGAAATAAACAAAGCCACAAAAGAAGACGTATGCAGTAAAGCTAATATGTTTATTAAGCATTTTAATATACATCAGAAAACAAAAAAAACAAAAAATTGGCTTAATATACAAGAAACAAAATTCAAAATGTGAGGTTTAAATGTACATGTAAGCTATTTACAATCAAACCTCAAATTTCTCTCAATGAACCCCAAGGCTTAGGTACTACAGACAGACAGACAACATGCACAGTGGCTAAAAAGAAGAAAACAAACAAAAAAGAGCAACGTGGCAGGTCAACAGATGGCTTGACATTTCTGAATACTATCCAGAATAAATTCTCAAAGGCTCTCTCTCTGTTCAAAAGGAAAGCTCTTGTTTAAGCATCCTGATCTTACGCTAGTCTTTGTAAGGCCTGTTTTTTTCTGTTGCTCCTTTTCTTTTTTTTACTTTTTCACTGCCAGCAGCACAAAATGGATCACTACACACAATCAGCTCGTTCAGATTCTCTCTCTTGCCTACCGGGAGCAGATGTCTCAAATCCCTCGACAGTGTCCACAACCCCTCCTCCACCTCCTGCGTCTCTCTGTTGCGGTTTCAGATCTTTATTACTGAGCCCTAGCTGAGCATTTCAACTTTGGCTTGACAAATATACATTTCATGCTTATGCCCTGAAACCAAAATATTACTTTCGTCTGATGCCTACAGACGGAGGTTATGTGGTGTCAAATTTGTGCAGACCTTGCCATGGCAGTTAATTTCACTGCTGTATATATATATATATATATATATATATATATATATATATATATATATATATATATATATAGCTGTGAGTCTTTGTATAGTCGCTGTCATAACATAACCTCATATTTATGAAAATAACTTTACAAAAGAAAAACCTTTCTTCAAATTTAAGTTTTAGTAAGCTGACTTCATTCCAGTTCATTTTGGACCATCCTGTTCATTTTGGTCCATTCGTCCAAATAATGTAAACAGCAGTTGGCGTTATCGGATGATGTCAAAAATAAAGCCAGAAGTAATGAGATTTTGATATGACTGCAACAATATACTGATACATAGGGTTGGTTTCCAATATACAGGTTAAGCTTCATGCTAAATTAAAAATGGATTGCAAGGGCAAGCCCCATTACATTTTTAATTAAGCCCAAGATTAAGCCTATTATATATCTGGAGACTAAACCATAGTCAATCTTAAAAATTCAAACTAAATCACTTTATAAATTGTATATTATTGAGAACTTTTTTTGCATTTAGCACCAAACTCTGTTAACGATACACCATCCGTTTTAAATATGTATGTAAATTGTAAATAATTCAACATGACAATAAATGGATTTAAAAAAAAAAAAAAAAAAAAAAGGTCCCACAGGGACTAAATAAAAACGTGAGGTGGGGTCAAAGTAGCCCCTCCCCTCAGGGCACCAATAATACTACAATACACATGATATGAAGTTAACATAAGACTGAATATCATAGATGTAGGCAACAAAGGTGAAAAATAATTATAATTGCAGTCAAAATCTGCACACAGCACCATGGTATAGCATGAAGTATAACTGAAAAAGTGGCTTTATTCCAAAATAAATATGGTTGATTACACTGATGGGGAGTAACTTGCAGCTGCTATTGACATTACACATGTACTGATGTGTTGCTGAATGTGTTTTCTACTCTGAAGGTTGTTACAGAATTTGGGATCTTTTAGAGAAGTTGACTAGGTTCACAAGACTAGGGAGAGAGATGAAGTGGACTATTTAATTTTTTTTCCAGATGAGATTATTCAATATTTTTTTCTCCAGAAAAGACAACATTATGTGGCTGGTATACTGCTGTCCTTGCAAATTTTATACAGGCAGAAACATAACACATCAACCAGAAACATGAAATGTACATTTCTTTAAAAAAAAAAAGCACCAGAAAAAAGAAAAGTGAGCATAAGTGATTTGGATACTTTTTCTCTTTTCAACATAAAAGTGCATACACTGCATATTAAATATCAATACATTAAATTAAAATGATGGTGTGCATGAATATGAGTAGGCTGTAACATCGGTAGGCACATAGAAATTCAGTTCATAATAGCCTTTCTGCTGCCATCAACATTCTTCCCTCGGGTTTTCACTTTTTTCTCCCTCGTTCTTTCCACTTGCTCTGAGGTGTTCCACTTAGGGCGGTGGGGCAATGACTTCTGGAAGCATATGCATAATGTTCAGAATATATGTGCTAATCTAGGATCAGTTCATGTCTAGAGGTTTAACTGTTTTAATGAACTGGTGTGTATGTCAACTGTATTAGGACAAGAAAGGCAAAAAATCTGATCCCAGATCAAGCACTATAGCTCTGAGACATACATATAACCCCAGATTTGCAGATGAAAAGAATTGCTTTGGCACATTCTCCATAACGGCAGGATGATGGATTTATATCAAGATGCCTGAAACAAAAATATTGGGGGTCAGGGGTTGGATTTGTTTCCTGGCATAGCTTTTACAATTTTACAAAAAAACAAAAAAACCCAGATGAGTAATTCCATTATGGCCACTTTAATGACAGTGTAAATGACTATAGCAGTATAAAATTTATGAAATGAAAGACCAGTTGACCTCATAATGTAACATTTACCATGACTCAGAGCCAAATGATGTCATAAAAACACCTAAAGTGCAAAATTACAGCTTTATGCAAAGGACTACACACTTGCTCTATAATCTCAATCACATAGTGGACACTAGTCACAAATCTACACATAGCCACAGAATAAGTCTCTGACCAACTTAAATGTAAGACTTTGTAAATAAAATTGTGTTTAAGTCATATACCAACAGCAACTTACCAGTTATAACGGCGTCTCTTTTTTGTAGTTAAACCCAGGGTCTGTTCCTTCAATCTGCAGTTTCAGAGCTTGTTTAAGGCTTAATTCCGTCTCCCCTATTGGATAATTGTCAAGAACTTCCTGATGTCCCCTGTTGTTCACAGTTCTGGGGACTGAAACTCTCCCTAAAAAGACTTGATTTCCCTGCAGGTGGTAGTTGGGATTGGTCATAATTCCATTCCTCTTCTTCTCGGCACAACTCTGCTGCTGGATGTAAAAGGCCTCATGTGACTGCCCAGAATCCAATGGATTAGGGCCTCCCAATACTATCTTACATTGAGGATCCTTGACTGCAATATTGGACACTGGTTTGTTGAGAGCAATCCTTTTATCAAATTGGGTCATCTCATATTCTGATACCTGACCCTGTGGAAGAGGACTACTGTTCTTTGATTTCTTCTTGTCTCCAGATCCTTCCTTTTTTGAGCAATTATTAAAACCGTTCCCACTCTTTCCTACTTTGGAGGACTTTAGTCCAGGCTTCACCTGACTCCAGTCAAATTCACTAGTGGGTGAACTAGGTTGAGGGCCAATTGACTTGGTTGTTGAAGAAGGAGAAACTATAGACTGTCTGCTGCGACTGCGAGGCAGTGAGTGTTGCTGGATCTGCTCTGTGAAGCTAAGCCCATGGAAACTGTCTATGGGCACTGTCTGTGCTGTTGAGGTGGATGAAGTGGTTCTCAGGGAAGAGTTCTTCGAACTTTTGAGGGAATTGTTGGAGAGGGAAGATTTCTGTCTGTCCACAGTGGAGTCTGGGGACTCAGAAGGAGAGCTGAAAGCGTGAACAGGTCCATTTGATAAACCTCGACCTTGAACGTCCCCTGCTCCTGTGCTACCAGAACTGCTTGATTTGATAGTGAGTGACTGCATCTTCCCTGTAACTGACAATGGTGTTTTCTGTTCCATGGTGTGTATAGGTGAGGGACTGCAACCATTGAGACTGGTGGCACCGTATTTCTCCAAGAGTTTCATAATCATTGAGTGCCCTCCTTTTGCTGCAACTCTCATTGCTGTGCGTCCAAACTGGTCGGCGTGGTTGGGATCTGCACCATGTTCTAATAGAATTCTAACTACTTCAATGTGCCCTTCTTGAGCAGCAATACCAAGTGCCGTGGCACCTTGATTACATGTGTGGTCAACGTGAGTGCCATTATCAATCAAGAACTGGACCACTTTTGAGTGGCCTTGCCAGGCGGCAGACTGAAGTGCAGAACGTTTTTCATTGTCACAAGAGTTTACGTCTGCATGGTAGCTGATCAGTAACCTCACCATTTCTACATGACCCTGCCAACATGACACATGGAGTGCAGTTCTGCCCTCTGTATCACTCGCTTCCACGTTGGCTCCATTTTCTAAGAAATATTCTGCCATGGCTAGCTGATTCTCAAGTGCCAGTATGTATAAAGTTGGGCGGCCATCTGCGTCTTTGTAATCGATATCAGCCCCATGGCTCAGTAAAAGCTCAACAATATCTCTGTGTCCTTCCAAAGCTGCCACCCTGAGAGAGTTCCTCCCATCATATCCCCTCTGATCAATGCAAGATTTGTTTTCAAGCAGGATGTGTACGCAATCATAATGGCCCTCCTGAGCAGCGAGAATCAAGGGTATGCGTCCATCATTATCCACCTCTGAGCATCGAGCGCCTTGTTCAATGAGGGCATCACACACCTGCCGATGTCCTTCAAATGAGGCCATATGTAAGGGTGTCCAACCTGCATCATCTCTGTGGTTCTCGTCCAGGCCTCTGTCCAGCAGAGTCCGGACAACTTCCACATTCCCTTGAGCTGATGCAATGCTGAGAACTGTCCTTCCTTCGCTATCAATACTGTCCACAGCTGCACCCCAGAAAAGCAATGTATTTACCACAGAAGCATGACCCATCGATGCTGCAGCAAGCAAAGGAGTTCTCCCATTATTGTCTGTGTGGTCAACATCTGCACCTCCTTCTAGAAGCAAGTCCACCACATCCACATGTCCTTCGTAGGCAGCGACCAGAAGAGGGGTCATGCAGTCTTTATCGCAATGGTCTACTTCTGCCCCACGGTCAATGAGGAGGCTAACCACTGAAGCGTGACCTTTGCTAGCAGGCACACAGAGAGCTGCAACAGACAGTGCTGTCCGTCCATCGACATCCTCATGGTTTACCTCAGCTCCGTGGTCCAGCAGATGCTCAACAATCTCTCGGTGTCCCATGTAGGCTGCAGCAATGAGTGCAGTCCTTCCTTCATTGTCTGCCTTGTTGACTTCTGCACCATGCTGGAGGAGGTTAAGGACAATATCCTCATGACCTCCCCATGCAGCAGCCCTAAGGGCAGTTCTACTGTCTGCATCTGCACAGTCAACTTTGGCACCTGCATAAAGGAGTGCCGAAACCACTTCAGAGTGACCACCCCAAGCTGCAGACCTTAAGGCAGTCCATCCATCATGATCTGTGTGGTTGATGTTGGCATCACAGCCAATAAGACAGTTGACTGCCTTAGTGTGGCCTTGCCTTGCAGCAAGTGTTAATGGTGTCTGCCCATGGTTGTCTTCAAGCTCCATATTTGCTCCTCTAGAGATCAGCAGATTCACCACATCTAGATTGCCACTGTATGCAGCATTAGCCAGCAGTGTCCGTCCACTAGAGTCACTCTGGTTGACAGAAGCCCCATTATCAAGCAGAGTGCGGATGGAGTCCTCTCGTTCTAATGCCTGCTGTACAATACATGAAGCATGGTCATCTTCATTGCTGATGTGGGCTCCAGCTTTGACTAGCAGTTGCAAGACCTCTTGCTCTTTGGGGATGGATGTGGAAAGAGAATCTTTTGCAGGCGTGCCATTCCACACCATCCACAGGGCCAAGTTAAAGGGCTCTATCTGCAAGTTGGAGTTTATCAGATGAAGGGCAAATTCCTGCACCTCCAGTGGTTTGAGCTGCTTGGCTCTGCATGTATAGCTCATAGCCATCATTCGGTGACCCTCAGCAGCATTGCACAGGTATTTCTGGGTGCAGTGCTTAACATCCAGAAGCCACTCTGCAAAACTGTAGTGAAAAAGGATCTTAGTACCTCCAAGTCCTTCCACTAGTAACTTTGAGAGGATGTCCATCTTTTTCTGAAACTCTTCCATGGTCAGGGTCATGTTTTTAGTCCAGACAGCATGGTACAGTTCCTTCACTGTCAGTGGCCTGCAAGCAGCTAGAATTACATTCAGGATAGGCTGCACTTTGGCAAATTGCTTCCTGACGAACAGTCTTTGGCAAAGCCACAAGTAGAGTCCGTTTAATGTTCCTGGGATGTCGCGAATTTCACGGAGCATGATGAAATTCTCAACTACACCATCAAGAACACGCTCTAGGTACAGAAAGCAGCCACTACTTTTGATATGAAGTTGATTCAACATTTCTGCAGTCTCCTTGGTCAGGTGCTGTCGCAGTGCTTCCTCCTGGTCCAGCCGATGGAGGATGTATTGCTGAACATCCTTAACAATGTAAGCCTTGCGCAGGTCATCCAGACTGATCTTGCGGAAACCTGTAAAAGAAGAGAAAGAAGACATTTAATAAAAATGAATGAGACACATTATTACACAAACAGTAAGCCTAGATGAATAAAAAAACCCATAGAAACCACTAGCAAAAACAAATTATGGGATATCTTTCAATATGGCAACAGAGATAAAACTACATTTTAAGGCAACATAGAATATGGTTCCAAAACTGGAGATCTAGTGACTTTATTGAAGCATAATGACCTCTATTTTATGGAGATCATCACATTCCAGCTTAAACAAATCCACTGACCCCTTACATTTTATCACTGAAATGCCTTGTAACAGGTCCCAGATGTGTACTCATAAAAGCAGAACAAATTAGAGCAGCAGAGGAGGGACATATGTTGAAACATATGCCTGCATCCAAGCAGTGGACTTTCCAGGGCAGACGACATGGTCATGCACAATATACATAACAATGTTCTAGTTCACCCACAGAGGATGAAAGAAGTAGTTCTGTAGCAGGGATGAATGGAATGTCTTTCCATCTTACATAAAATAAACAGTTAAAGAGCCATAACAATTTCTGGAGCTGAACCAGGAAACAAACAAGTTTCTTGTGTCTATATTGCTCTCTGATTTACTTATAATGTTCTTTTCTGATACTGCAGTACACACTGACCCTTATTAAGAAGCATTTGTGCCAAAACAATCCACTCTAAGGGAATTTGTTTCCAGATAAGTGCAAATTCCACACTTTTATCTTCTGGCATGGCATAAGGGAGAACCATTCCCCTGTGGAAGCACATCTCAGCACGTCTACAGCCCTGAGGGCATTAGAGGCATTTATGCATGGATTTTATTTACTGTTCCCATGGACTAACGATAGCTCTGGTTGGGGGTGGGACTACAATGCACACCCCTACAATGCTGTTAACATATTTCTGTGCTGTTTTAGGCTCTGTTGGTGAGAAACAGTGAGCATTCATTCTGGTTTGTTTACATGTGTGCTTATATTGTCTGTTTTTTTTATCAAGACATCAACATTAGGATATGGTGTCATTTCATCAAGAGAAGTTTTTACTCAGGCCATTACCATCATAAACTGTTGACCACCCATATAATCTGCTACATAGCGACTCCTGGTTCTTCCTCTGACAGCTATTATACTCACTCTAAAACACTGTCAAATTTCGTTGTACAAGAACAATGACAATAAAGACATTCTATTCTATTCTATTAAACACTGTACACCATAAGTCATCACTCGTTATACACTTATGACAGTGTACATCACTGTCTTTAACTTATTTATACTTTTTGTACTTTTCACATAATGCTACAGAGACAAACGACTGGAAACAAATTCCTACCAACCTACTCGGCCAGTAAACCTGATTGTGATTGTGTGAAATTCATTTTCCTTTTTTGTGAGTTTTTTTCTCTCTATTGTTCAGTTCTTCTGCAGATCCATTTCCTTCTTGTTAAGCCTGTGTTGCCTCATGAAAACAAGCCAATTAAAAACCTTCTAAAACGTGGACAAAATCACATGAATTATGTATGCTTTCTAATGGCAGCCTGCAACCTACAACCTCTTGCATTCCTTAAATTGCAACTGTTCTTGTTAAAGGTCTTCAAATTTCCCATATAGCTAATGTGTCCTGTAGGTCAAACCTTTTTAGCCTTTCTCTGTGTGAAGTCCTGTTAGCAGTTGTTTTTACCATTAGAGTATATTCCAGGACTTATCCCATAGGATCACATTCATTTCCAGTCTGACTGACCTAGCTGTCCACCTCAACCCATCTGCACAACTACACCATCCGTGAGAGAGTCTGTGTGTGTTTGTCTCCAGGAAATAGACAGGCCGAAAGAGGAAGGGGCCTTGAAGGGGTAAAGGAGGAGGTGATGGGGGACAGATGACCCAAAACTCTAGTTTTGCCAGCAGGCTTGTTTGTAACCATTCCCTGTATGTTTGAGGAGGTTCAGTGGATGTTTGGCTTGGATGCCTGCCATTAGTTAGAAGGTTCATAGGGTTTATAACAGAGGATTACAAATAAATAGCCTTCTAGTAAATACCACAAACTTCTGAGAGTATAATCTTTGTAAATGCACTATAGATTCAAACTAAATGTTGTCCTCTAGTACTGTTTCTGTAAGCAGAGCTCTGTCTCTGATAATACTGCAATATATCAAATTTCATTTAGTGCCTTTAGAGAGGGTCTCCAGAGTTTAGAAACACAGAATACATATCTTTGAGATGAAGGCCTTAAAATGGCACTTGTTTGTGAGTTTCAATTCCAGCGAGTTTCCCTAAGGACAAAGGAGAGGGTAACAGCAAGGATTCAAAAAGAAAACAAAAGAAAAAGAGACTGGTGAAAAAACTGCAATGTCCCTCAGCAAAAAGCTCCAGTTAGAACAAGCCAGAATGAGTAGTCTGAGTGGACTACCGTAAATGAAGGATGCTGACCTACAATTTCCATTTGAGTCATCCACCGCACTGCACTACTTCATGGAGGAAAGGAAAGGCCTGGAGCACACTCACTGCAATCCAACACCCATTGCATCCATACTGAGCATTTTCACACTTAGCTCAGCCACAGGGGTTTGTGCTTTTCTGCAGGCTTTAAGTGTCTTTTTTCTGAAAACATGAATTATTCTACAAATTTTCTGAGATTCTTTACAATCACAAGAGAGTATATTTGCTCAGTTTAATAACTAATTTACAATGGAAGCTACTTATCAAAGGTTTTAAGACACCCAAGCTAATTAATTAATTCAGTTACCTACCAACACAGATGTTCCAATTGCACACAGGTTTTTTATGTCTGTAGAAACACACTGTCAGTAGAACTGGATGAATGCCCATGCCACATGTCAACCAGAGGGGTAAGAAGCCCCCACCAATAGGTTAAGTAGCAGTGGAACTGGAATGATGGAACTCCCTTACATTTGGGATAAGATGGAGTGGCATTTGTGATCAATTAATTGAATTGTCCAACATTCTGTACCTGACTAGGTACTCTCTATTACAAACCTGGCCAAATACTGTATGTGCTGTAAGAATGTAGGTGCTTGCAAAATCCTTTCACAGTTTCTAAACTGCGGCAGTGGTTATATAATATTGAGCCACAAATGCAGTTTTGCTTTCAGAACAAAACAATGCTTTTCATTTACCTTGCTTTGTTTTATTCATGACAGCTTGTCTGTTTGTCTTATCTGTTTTCCTAATATATATATATATATATAGTGAGGAAAATAAGTATTTGATCTAAAATCTAAAATAAAAAATCCAGAAATCACAATGTATGATTTTTAATAATTTATTTGTGTGTTACTGTTGCAAATAAGTATTTGAACACCTGTGAAAATCAATGTTAATATTTGGTACAGTAGCCTTTACAGAGGTCAAACTTTTCCTGTAGTTTTTCACCAGGTTTGCACACACTGCAGCAGGGATTGTGGCCCATTCCTCCACACAGATCTTCTCCAGATCAGCCAGGTTTCTGGGCTGTCACTGAGAAACACAGAGTTTGAGCTCACTTCAAAGATTTTCTATAGGGTTTAGGTCTGGAGACTGGCTAGGCCACTCCAGAACCTTGATATGCTTCTTACGGAGCCACTCCTTGGTTATCCTGGCTGTGTGCTTTGGGTCATTGTCATGTTTGAAGACTCAGCCATGACTCATCTTCAATGCTCTGAGGGAAGGAGGTTGTTCCCCAAAATCTCGCAATACATGGTCATCCTCTCCTTAATACAGTGCAGTCGTCCTGTCCCATGTGCAGAAAAACAC